>PVKE010014674.1:0-34554 GCA_004027555.1 Craseonycteris thonglongyai | reverse complement strand
TGCATAGTTATTTCTATTTTACTTTTTGACAGATAGAGAGAGAGACAGAGACAGAGACAGTTAGAGAACCAAACTGTGGGAACTCCCCAGTTCAGCACGTGGGTCCTGCCTGGGCCGGAGCCGGGATTCGATCCTCGGTCCTCATGGCCTCAAAGCGAGCGCTCAACCCGCTGAGCCGTCCCGGCTTTCCCCATGCAGTATGTTCTCGAAGAAGGAACTGAAGCCCTAATTTCCCCCAGATTATCTTACTGTACTCTATAAAAGTGTTATAGTTCCCAGTCCACTCCTGCTTCTCAGATGAATCCCAGTGCTGGGCAAGCATCAGAGTCCACCTATGATACTCACCTATTTCTGCAATGGGCTGCTTCACCCCAATCTCATTGTTAACTGTCATGATTGAGATCAGACTGGTATCGGGCTGGATGGCAGCCTCCAGTTCCTAAGAATATCAGAAATAAGAAGACTCTATAGTATCACCAAGTTCTCCTACATTTGCCTACATTAAGAATGCTGGCAAGGATGCAGAGAAACTGGATCATTCATATATTATTCACGGGAACATAGAATGGAATAGCCATACTGAAAAACACTTTGGCAGTTTTTGTTCTTTATAAAACTTGTGGGGAAAAAAAAGGGGGTTCTGTAATAAATCAGTGACCAAACAGGGATCTGGTCATAAGTTCTTAAGTGGACAATCATGGTGGGTAGTCATCCCTAGGCCTATAACTTTTTTAGTAAAGGATTTTCTTCCCCTTAAGCAAGTCCTGTCCATTGTTCTTGTGCATCTAGGTTATTATCGTATTTTCTGGCATATAAGATGACCCCCTAATTTTACAGTTAAAACATAGGTTTAGGCCTATATTCTCTGTATAAGAGTACCCCCCACTTCCGAGGCTGTAGTCTTATACAGCGAATATAGGCCTAAACCTATGTTTTAACTGTAAAATTAGGGGGTCGTCTTATATGCCCGGTCGTCTTATACGCCGGAAAATACGGTACCTCTTTGAAATGCCAGAGTAATCCTCTTTTTCTGAGCCCCAGAGGCTAACCTCTAAGGGAGTATATCTTTATAAACTATAATGTAATCCAATCATAGAGATTTCACCATCTTGCTTTGTCCCACTTTCATGTAATCTTCCATACTTATTCCTTAATTCCAAATGTATAAAAGGAACTGAAAAATTGTCATTTTCCAGAGCATTTGAGATCTTGCTTCCTGGCATGTGGTCACTTTGGCTCAAATAAATTCATAAAAGTTCTCTACAGGTTTAAGTATTCTTAAATCAACAAACTAAACATGAAATCACCATTATGACCCAATAGTTGCACTCCTGGGCATTTATCTCAGGGAAATGAAAACGCACATTTTCATTCAACTTTATCCTAGAACTTCTTGCCAGGACAATTAAGCAAGAAAAAGAATAAAAGGCCTCCAGTTTATAAAAAAAAAAGAAAAGTAAAACTATCTCTATTTGTACATGACAGGATTCTATATTCAAACTACATCTTGGGATTTATCTAGGGATACTGGTATCCAAAATCTGGTAGACAAGATGCTTGGATTCACTACACAAAATAGACATGTAAAAATATGGGCCAAAAAAGGAAATATTCTTCTAGAAAACCACCTCTTTAGAGGGATGAGAGACATCAGTTTAGGAGAAGAGGAGACCAGAGCTTTGCTAAAGTGAGTATGAGCCCCTGGCATCCTGCATATATGCCCAGTGGCTCCCATACAAACCAGAATTCACCAACAAGGCTGAGAAACAGCCTCCAGAAAAAAAGATGATACACACCCAATGGGAACATACTTCTGGTTTCTCTTCCAGGTCTATTCTCTGAGCCCCACCCTCATCACTAGATCTAGTCCTTCAAACTCCAGCTGAAACTGAAGAAACAGATTCACAGGCTGAAGCCAAGCTCCTCAAATTTTTCCCCTCCTACAAACACCCACTCCTACCTTCAGGTCGATTATCCCACTCTTTTTCACTGGGAGGTAGGTGACTTGAAAGCCCTCAGCTTCCAATGAACGGCAAGAGTCCAAGACACATTTGTGTTCTGTCTGGGTAGTAATCAAGTGCTTTTTCCGTGACTTATAGAACCTGGCCACCCCCTAGAAATTGGTGGTGGTGGAAGGAAGGAGAATATACTCAGAAAGACAACAATGACTTCAATCCCATTTGTAAAAGGAAAGTGGGCAAGAAGAGTATGCTATGCTGCAACAACAATTTGCTAACACCTCCCACAAATCAATTTAATTCTGACACTAAGTACCCAGAAGCAGTGCAAATCCTGCAGGTTAAGGGGCTCAGTCCCACAAGATTGCCTCCACTTCAAAAGCCAGCCACAAGGCCTGTGTGTCACAAGCCACCCACTCACACTTCTGCCTTGCTGGTTACAAATTCAGGGCTTCCCATGGCCCCCTGAAGTTCAATAATTCACTAGAACAATTCACAGAACTCATTGAAAGTGCTATACTTATGATTAGAGTTTTGTTATAAAGGATACAACAAAAAAACAGGTTTTTTTAAATGGGTTTCATTACACGGGCATGGCTGATTAAATCATTGTCCACATGACTGAACTCAATCTCCAGCCTGGCTCTCTCCCCCAGAGGGGAACAGAACTGAAAGTTCCAACTCTCTAATCATACACATGCTTGATCTTTTTGGAGTGGTCAGCCTGTCCCTTGAAACTAAGGGACACCATGAATCACCTCATTACCATGAACTCAGGTATGGTCTACAGGAGCTTGTTTTGAATAACAAACAACTATCTTAACATTTAGGAAACTCTAAGGGTTCTGAGACTCTGTACCAGGAACAAAGGTCAAAGACAAACATATTCATAGGTGGAAAATAGGAAACATGCCTATGCTTGCATGCCAAGCGTAAGTTTCTCTCTTTTATTTCATTTAAATAGCAAATCATGCAAATACGGTAGTACTAATACTCAAAGCTGGCAGTGTAGAAGTGAAACTCATATACTTATTCCTTGCTAATGGCAGTATTTATGCTGTAACTCTTCAGAAAATTATGTAGAAAGATATCTTAAAAGCTGTATTCACGTTCTTTAACAGTGATTCCTCTTTGAGAGTTTATCTTAGGGAATATGTCAAAAGATAAAGCTATACAGACAAAATATATACTTTAGTTATTTTTACAATCCTTAAAAAAATGGAAAGATTAAACACATCCAACCAGAGAAATGAACAGTAAAATAAATATTGTGATAACACAACTCCATAATAAAGAATGTAGTTATATTAAAAATAATAGGGGAAGCCGGGATGGCTCAGTGGGTTAAGCACTCACTTTGCAGCCCCGGGGACTGAGGATCGAATCCCAGCCCCGGCCCGTGCGGACCCATATGCTGAACTGGGGAGTGCCCCCAGTTCAGGTCTCACGGAGGTGAAGACCCCGGCCCAGTTCCTGCCCTGTGCAGCCCCTCGCCCACCTGTGGAATGAAACTATATGGAAAAACTGATGATGTACAACTATGGAGACTGTTCTGGGCCCTCCCCCTTCTCTCTGTCTCTGTCTCTGTATCTCTCTCTCTCTGTCAAAAACAATAAAATAAATAAATAAATATTAAAAACAAAATATAAAATGAAATAGGCTGAAATTATAACCACATAAAACCTGTATGTTCTCAAGGATAGGAACATAAAAAGAAAAATATTTAAAAGTTGCCCACTCTCCTATCTCACTTAGCCACAGTAAAGAATATTCTAATAATATAGCAGACAGATTTACTCTACCCATCTAGGAGACTAAGGGGAATACCGTCAGAACTATGATTAGCAGTCCTTGCCTTTCTAGGTTTGGGATTTGTGTAGACTTTCAAAACAAACATTTTCAAACTTTTGAAACCATCCCCATCTTTGGGGGGACCTCCACCCTGGTTCTGTGGTCACTGTAGTCCAAAGGAATGACTCTTTCCTCCTAACAGATTAGGCACAATATTGAGGATTCTGGAGCCTGTTACAGGCCTCCTACACTCAGGCCAATGTCAGAAAAAACAACACTGGCAGCACAGTTGAGAGACAACGGTGAGAGGGAGGGAAGTGAGAGCTGAATCTATAACAGCCCACAACTTATCAGACCCTGGTATTTACAAAAGTGATCCTGGAAAGCAGGCCCAAGCAAAGGTGATTATGAAACACCAACATGACTACTGAGAGGGAATTTTACTTTTCTAAGTACCAAAGACATTGTGACTGATCACAGAATGGGTGACCAAGTAGTGCCTACAGAAGTACCACAGCAACCAGTACTTGAAAATGGGGACATTTAAAGAAATGGGAGGAACCTATTGCAAACATCTGAAAGAAAGAAAAGGGAAGGCTAAGAGTAGGGCAGCTCTGAAATCATATATATAAGGGTAAAGCTGAAAAACATGCCCAGTTATAAGTGCCTTCTGAACTTCATTGTGACTAAATCAAAAGGAGGGGAAAAGGACTAAGTCACCATTATGATTATGCACTGTCTGAAGTAGCTGCCATCCAAAAAACCAAGTGCTTAATGGTCCAAAAGCCACCTCCTTTCCTATCCAACTACCTTAGTGAACTCAGTTCAATAGGAACAAAGACTTAAGATAGAGTAGTAGAAAAAAAAAAAAAAAAAAAAAAGATAGAGTAGACTGCAAAGGGTTGAAGGAAGCAACAAATCAGAGAGTGTGTTTTTCTGTCTTCTCTTCACAATAGGGTGGGAGTGGGTGGCTGGGAAATACCTATATGAGCCCAAATTATTGAAGGATCATTTCCCAGATCAGGAAAGCCCAGGTATGCCCTCTGGTTCTCTTCTCTTACCTTAATTGCTATATTGTTGGATTCAGTAGCGCCACTCGTGAAAATGATCTCACGGGGATCAGCCCCAATGAGAGATGCCACTTGCTATAAGCCAAGAAACAGAGATAAGTAACATTAGTTCCCCAAGCAAGTACTTAGCTATAGGACACAGGTAGGACAGAGCTCTGGAGCAAGAGCTCCATTGCATCCCAGATCTCAGGCTCTTTTCCAGCCCAATACAAAGTAATAATAATATTGTTGTTTTTAAAAAAGTACTTCTAAGCTCTTCATATATACAGATGTTGGGTTAATAAACACATCACTAGCATTGTCTCATTTAATCCACTCAATTAACACAGGGAGTAGAAACTATTAACATCTCATTTGCATTGGGAGGAAAGCTTAGAGAAATTGGGTCATTTAGCTAAGAAATGTGGAGACTAATTAAGTGCCTTCAGAGGGACTCTAGGCCTCTTTCTAAAAGAGCCCCAAACCACTTCTACTTCCACCCACACCTATCAAAATTAGGAAATACCTCCCACAGGCCATTGAATCCCTGACATTGGTACCTCCTAAAAGCCTCTGTACTAACCTGGCGAGCATGTTCCATGGCTGCCTCACTCTCCCAGCCATAAGCATGTGTCCGGGAGTGTGGGTTCCCATAGTAGTTGACTAGGTAAGGGAGCATGGCATCAAGCACGCGAGGGTCCTGAGCATAACAGAACAGACCAGTTTCCTTGAGCCCAGTTAGCTCAAGCCCAACTTCATCCCCTCAGATCTTCCCCAACACACTCCCAACACTTTAGACACTGCCTAGTTTAGGTCTCAAATATAAGCTTAATATACTCTTACTCTCAATGCATCTTAAATCAAACTGTTCTACCATCTGCCTAGGTAATCCACAAACACTGCCTTGTCCTGAAAGCCATTTCTGCAGGTGTTCCCATTCCAACCAGGAAATGTGATCTACAAAGAAAACATGACAGAATGCAGACGTTGGAAAAATCTTGTATTAATATTCAAGTGCTTATCATGTGCCAAGCTGTCAAGGGCTGCTTTAGGTCTTTTACTACTTGCTCAAATACACAATTAATGAAGTAGCAGTCCCGCTAATTCCAGAGCCCACGCTTTTAACTACTACTATATAGCGCCTGCACTGAAGTGATGTGACCAAGATCAATAGCTAGTAAGTAACTGAACCATTTCTAGTAGACTACAACTTAAGTCTCCTAACTTTTGGCTTATTGCTTTTCCCAGCACACAGTTCGTAATGGCTCTCAGTGATCTAGCCACTTCTGTACACTGTCATTTCTACAACATAATTCCTATAAAACAGCCTTGGGAAAAGCCGGCCCTCCATCCTTACCAGAGGAGTTGTAGCTTGCACATCCATATACAGAGGTCGCAGCACTGACGCCACCTCAGGAGCAGTGGCTGTATCTGCGGGAACAGCAGACTGGGTAGCATGGTCTGCAACTGACCAAAAAAAAAGCAATGGAGTGGCCAGGTGAGAGAAGATGCAACTATGGACAGGTATCCAAGACAGAAGGTAAAGGCTGGATAGAGGTGAGTTAAGTTTAAGGCATGCTGGAGTTGAATCTTAAGGGAAAAGAAAAAACATCAAAGGATTTGAGCAAGCTGTAAAAGAAGGTAATGGACAGAGACAGAGTTCTTGGAGGAGGATGTAGAGAAAATATTCAAATTGCGTCGTTGGTAGTGGGGAAGGCTCTGAAAAGGAAAAGCCATCTAGAAGGAATGGGAAGACAGAGCAGGTAAGGTCCGCTTCAAAAGTTACTAACTGGACTACTAGTATCTAAGGAGAGATCTGAAGACTGAGCCTCTAAGGTTCTGAAAGCCTCGGGGCAGGAGCGGAAGGGGGCGGGGCAGACAACGTCTCAGAAGACCGGGCTGAGAAAGTTTGAGGGGTGCAGCCAAAGGGAAGGGTCAGAGGGTCTGGATAACGGGCGAAAGAGGGAGGTTCCGGAATATTCAGGTGCGTCATGGAGAAAGGTCCGCGCCTCCACGGAGAGTGGCAGTGAGCAGAACCCTACGCGTACCGCGTAGGCGCAGACCCCGAGTGGGCGCCTCGGGCCTCGGCCCCGGAGCGACGGGCACAGCCGCGGCCACTCGTCTCCAAGCCGTTCGCAGCAGCATGGTCCTGGTGACACAGCCCCTCGACCCGAGCGGTTGCAGGCCTCAGCTACAGACTCCCGGAAGTATTACTCAGCGTCCCGGAAGCGATTCCTTGGGCCACGAGTGCGTTCCGCCTCGCGTTCCGTGTAAGACGTAGAGCTGAGCGACCGAGGCCACGAGCGAGGTGAGGTGGGGATTCCGGGGTCTGAACTCTTAAGAGGGAGATGCAGTTGGGGCTACGCGCTGACTTTCCTTCCAGGACTTCCCCGAATCCTTGGGCCTGTTCCCCATCCCGCTTCCTCTGGCCCCCGTCCGACTCGGGCTGGCGGCTAGGCCTTCATGTCCCTAACCCTCGAACCCCATAGATGCCGGTGGCCGTGGGTCCCTATGGACAGTCTCAGCCAAGCTGCTTCGACCGCGTGAAGATGGGCTTTGTGATGGGTTGCGCCGTGGGCATGGCGGCCGGGGCGCTCTTCGGCACCTTTTCCTGCCTCAGGTGAGGGGCGCGGGTGGTAACCTCTGGGCGGATTACCGGACTTAATCGCCCCACTCCACTCGTTCTGCAGCCTGAATAGAGCTTACCTTGTTACATATAATTACCTCATTGTCCTCTAAGAAGCGAGACAGATTTCCTAACCACCTTCAGTCTGGAGGGACAGGTTGGAACCCTCGGTTCTTGAGAATGTGAGCTGACTCAACCTTCTCTGGCCCTTACTCGTTCTGTAACCTTAAGCAAGTTGAACCTGGATTTCCGCAGGTGTAGCATGTAATACCTACCTCAAAGAGT
This sequence comes from Craseonycteris thonglongyai, assembly GCA_004027555.1. Taxonomy (NCBI): domain Eukaryota; kingdom Metazoa; phylum Chordata; class Mammalia; order Chiroptera; family Craseonycteridae; genus Craseonycteris; species Craseonycteris thonglongyai. Next base: position 26,845 of record PVKE010014674.1, on the reverse strand, counting down.
TGTAAGGATCAAATCAGAGCACACTTAGCACAGACTATGGCACTCACGTGCTCAGTAAATGGTTATTACTGCTGTTGCTGTTTTTATTTCCATTTATGCATACTGAAATTTGTTGAGCAATTTCACTGTTCGGAGAATAGGATGTAGAAACGAAGCACATGAACTCTACACCCTAAGTGTCATTTTCACATGTAAACTAGATTATTCCCATTTTTCCAGATGGTTAATTACCATTTACTGAGTATTTACTGTGGCAATCAGTGTGTTAAATGCTTTTTTTCACAACAAAACTGAATGTTACAATCTTCATTTTACCCTTGCTACAATCTGTGGAATGACTCCACAATCATTAACACTAGGAAACCGTCTTAAGACAGTTGTCTTAATTGGATCATATATACCCTAAAGGTAAAACCAGTACAAAAAATTGGTTTCTGTGTCCTTGTACTTTACACTGCATTTGCTGCCTCCCACAACTGAAAGCAGCTGATAAGACATTCATTAGGAAAATTCCTCTAGTCTCTGGTGGATCCTTTTCAACTGTCATTACCTGGGAAGAAGGTGGGAAGGGACAGTGAGTGTCCTGCCAGATCATTTGATTCATCATTAGAAGCATACATTGGGAAAGGGCAGTTAATGCATTTCCCTGTACACTATTTTTGTTCCCAACTGGCCCCATCTTGGTTTCCTCTTCTCAGGATCGGAATGCGGGGTCGGGAGCTGATGGGCGGCATCGGGAAAACCATGATGCAGAGTGGCGGCACCTTTGGCACATTCATGGCTATTGGGATGGGCATCCGGTGCTAATCAGAGCAATGGTTGTCCATATCTACCCCCTCCCATCAGTCTCAGTCCATGTACAATAATAAAGACTTTTAATAGTCTTGAGTGTGTTTGGAGGCATTATTTTTTCTCTCAGCCTGTTACCCAGCTTGGTTCCGAGATCTTGAGGTGGGCTGACGAGATTTGGTTTTGTAATGAAAGATTTTGCATACCTAGAACTTTTCAGATTCTAGTAGGCCTTTATTATTGAATTTTTTAACATTGATGCCGTTATCAGTTTTGAAGGTGAAAAACTGAAGCTACAAAGTCTAAAGTTCCTCAAGACTACAATGCAAAAGGGGTTTTAACCCGCCTCATTTCCAATGTTCATCCAGTAATTGTTCAGCTATAGCTGCTGGCATGATCAGAACAAAAAATTAACCACCTTAAAACAAAATCAACCCATCAGACACTTGTAGCTTCTCAACCAAGTCAATCCCAGGTGACATTCTAACCAGCCATTAATGAGGGTGTGAGTTTTATAAACTTGATCCCCATCCCCTACAGAATTTAATTAGCTTGATAAAGTTGGTTTAGTAGTAAGTGCCTTACCTGCTCAGGCGACAGCCCTTGGGTAGGTGTTACTATAAACTGCATTGCCCCTTAGGTTATCAGAATCTAAGAAAATGGTGTTGATTACCTGAAGGATTTCACTCAGAATAGCATTTGAATTATTTCCTATGCATCATGCTATTACCAGATTTGCTTTGATCATTTAAGATTTTGAGGGGTGAGACACAATGGGGGAGAGCCCAGAGCAGTCTCCATAGTTGTTCATTTTTTTCATTCCACACAGGTGGGTGTGGGGCCCCATGGGGTGGAACCCCAAACTGGGCCCTCCCTCATGAGGTGAGAACCTTCACTGCCACCCCAGTAGTTACGTTGTATACCGCAGCTCAACATGTGGGTTTGCATGGGACCGGGCAGATATTCAATACCCAGGCTTCACAATTGCAAGGTAGGCACTCAACCTGTTGAACCCAGCTTTCCTGCTTTGGTCATTTACAACCAAATTTCATTCTATGGTGGTGAGCTAAATTTTGTCACCTTTTTAAGTACCTATGGCTACCTTTGCTGACCCAGTTATCTGGAAAGGAATGACAACCTGATAGGACTTGATTATCTAAGAAATTTAATTGTGGAGATACTTTGGAAAGAAAACTGACAGTGCAAGTCAAACCCAAGGAACTTTAATCTTGAAATTTTTCAAGGTTAAGTAACTGAATCAAAGAAACTTGGTATTAACTATCCACTAAAAGGGCTGATAGAAAATTGTAATGCCACCATATTCAAACTGATTCAATCTTATCTGAATAAACCTGTAAAGTGCACCTCAGTGCTAGTAAGCCAATACAGTGGAAACAAATGAGGTGAGGAAATCAGTTATCTCAAGGTAATCATTCCATTAGGAGCAATAATGCCTACTCAAAGGTTCAACCTAGACATAAAACTTGGAAGCGAAGTTCAGAGTATAAATGGTGAAAGTTCACTACCCAAGTAAATATCCCATAATAAAGTTAGTAAGTTTGGGAAATCAGTGTGAACTTCAGACCATTTTTTGTTCAGTACTTTTAAATAATAAAAGCACTTTCCAGATGCCCAGGTTTAAAGCCTGGGTGAATTTGTTTAGCTTTATTTTTGGTAAGCCCATTTTAATGCAGGGTTTGGCAGAAGTAATGACCACCACCCCTTTTTTTAATGAGCTGGTAAAATTAAAAATAACATTACTTCTGCTAGACCCTGTACATTACCCTAGATAAGTACAATGTCAACAAAGGGACAACTTGAGGGCGTTTATCCAGACTCTGCATGCTAAGAATTTTCCCAGAGGCAAATACTGAATAACTACTAAATCAAAAAACCTAGTATTCCACTTTCAAGTTTCTATGACTTTAAAACATTTCAAAAATGAAGATTTCTTATGGCCTTTTTAAGAGAATTTTATTTGAGTGGTTCTTACAAAGATTGTTGCAATATGAAAGTCATTTGTTTGATAGAAATATCAAGCTGTCTTGTCAAACACACTGAAGTAACCCAAAAATATATTTCAGAGCTCACAGAGCTTAAAAGAGCAAAGATTATATGCAACCAGACAAAACCTATTTCTGCATTTCCTATTTCTTGCTCAGACTGCTTTGCTCACCAGACTGTCACTAAACATCTTGAGGAAATGCAGGGATCATTTTGTTTGGAATCGTAGACACACTAGAACACATATTTACAAAGAAACTTTTACAGATACATTAATTGAAAAGATACCATCCAGAAATGTTAATTTTGAAATCTTTTCTTGCCAACTGATCAGAATGCAAGATGAGATGTTAACCAAACAGCCCTTTTAGCTGTCTTAAATTTCCATTCACAAAAATGTGTTCCAGAAACCTCTGCTAAACCATTAGCCAAATAACATTAGTGAAATGTGAAATTTAACTGCTACGTAAAAAGTTAGGCTTCTGAAACATTAAAAACATCATTACATCCCTGTCTGCCTTTTTACATTAAGCACATTTGTTCCCCTAGAACTATTTCTATAGATCTGTAATTTAATTTTCTACATGTATATTTAAAAGGCAGAACAAGAGAACGGCTTTGTATACAGTGGGATTTGCTAGTTAGGGAGAATGAGCACACTGCATTCCTGTTAACATTTTTATTTTTTCAAGATAACAGGAATTGTATACAAATGACAGTAGACCCTTGCCTCTTTATTTTTATCTAAATAAAAGATAACTCAAGATGAATTCTCAAAGGAAAAAAAGCTATGTACATAGGGACTATTATCTTCCTTCATCGTCTACTTGGGACCAGTAGTTGTGTTGCTGTCATAGAATCAGGAAAGAGATTGTGGTAAGTTGGAAGAGGTACATATGCTGCTGTTATCATTTTACCTGTTGAAAGAAACAGATATGTATAGATTAACATTTTCATTTAGATTAATGAGATACTTAATAATCATTCATAAAAAAGAATCAAACTCACCAGCAAACCACCTGCCATGCAATGCATTAACAGCAGCAATGGCTGCAGCAATTGATGGGCACTTCACATATACATTGCCCTAAAATATAGCAACAAAAAAACGTTAAGGGCATTGTGATTTACAATATGGATTTGAATAGATTTACATTGCCTGTAGTAAAACTCACAACTCTATTAATCACGTAACTGTATCACTAGCTAGTATGTACAGCTAGAATTTTATTGAAAATGTTTTATTCTCCCAAGACTTGCCCTGTACTATTTTTTTCCCTTATGATTTGAAAACTACTGAAGAATGATTAATCAAAATGCCAAGATTTCATTCCAATGGCCTGATCTAATACTGAATTATTTTTAACACATTAAGCGCCCAGGCTCTTGTCTTTGCTTACCACTTGGCCCATTATATCAGATTTCACCGAAATGCTGGCGACCAGAGATGTTTAGGGTTGCGATAAGGCTGAATGTTTATATAGAGAATATATTTACTGTGTGAATGTTTATTATTTACCGCACTTTGTACAATGTATTATTTTAGAAATGCTTTATACTCAGTTGTCTGCGATTCTTGTTCCAGTGCAGAAAAAGATTTTTCTTTACCCATGAACGTGAAAATGTCCCCTAAATGGGGAGAAATTATAGCGAAGGAAAACAAAAAAGGAATAACCATTTTAAAATGGAAAGACAAGAGGGACATCTTATTTAAAATTTATTAATAGAATGTAGTTTTTTAAATTTTATATCGTCAGTTAACATACAGTACCGCGGCCTGCACGAAAATTATACTGTTGGTCACCGGTGACTGACGCGGTGCTTAACGTGTTAAAGTATGTTTATTTTGGAGGGCAGACATTTAGTCGGTATATAAAGCTTCCTTCAGGAAAAAAATACTAAATGTGGTCATTTGTCCCAAGTATCTTGAAGATTAAGAAAAAAAGAGTAACAACATCCCATCTTTGCTTATTAAAAAAGATCAAAATACCTGAGCTGAATTTTTGTCAACATAAATATGAATAACTCCTCCATGTTTATTACATTCTTCAATCACATCATCCTTAATCTCTGTATCCCATCCAACTTCTTCTTCTCTGTAATACAGTATTAAGCTTTATTAGACACTGCTTAAACTTATAAAAGGGCTCTTTCTATGGTAAACAATGACCTAATATAAATGCAAACAGCATGGTTAATGCATGAAACATGCTTCATCAAATATGACCAATTTATCAAATTAACTGAATACCTATACTTACATTAGGATATATATGCATGTTTTATAAAACCAACAAGTGGACTGATTAATAAGTAACATTCTAATCACTGACTAGGCAGTAGGAAAGAAATACTCCTAATTCACAAGTACTAATCAAAGAAAATCTGAAAAGGTATTTTTCTGCTACTACCGTGTTTCCCCAAAAGTAAGACATCCCCCGAAAATAAGACCTACTTACAATTTTGCCTCTCGCTGAAATATGTATAAGGCATCCCCTGAAAATAAGACCTAGCACATCTTTGGGAGCAAAAATTAATATAAGACACTGTCTTATTTTCGGGGAAACAGGGTAGACTGTAATAAGCTTAAAATTTCAAAGCCAAAAACTGGTAAAAGTACTTATTTTACTCTTTTGGTGATTGAAATACTGATAGAAACTACTTAGATATAAATGGAAAACAAAATCTATAGATTTCAAGTGAATTCCAATCTTACAAACACAGCCGAAAGACTTAATTAGAAGTGTGTATTAAAACTGCGCTAAGATGGGGGATACCAGGATAGCTCAGCGGCTGAAACCTCACTTCGCAATCCTGAGGTCCGGGGTTCAATTCCTGGCTCCGACCTGTGCAAACTCTATATGTTGAACTGTGGCACAATTGGTAACCACCGAGATGGTTCAGCAGCAAAAGTTCTTGCCTCCCATGCAGGAGGCCCCCAGGGTTTGGTTCCCACCCTGCATGACCCCACATCCACCTGTGTGGAATGAAACCATGTCACAACTAATGATGTACAACTATGGACACTGCACTCTGGGACCTCCCCAGTTCTCTCACCTTCTCTGAGATAATAATTCTTTCCTTTTTAATTAAAAAAAAACAAATTATACTAAGAAATCAAAATTATTGGGGAAGCCGGGATGGCTCAGTGGGTTAAGCGCTCACTTTGCAGCGCCGGGGACCGAGGATCGAATCCGGGCCCCGGCCCCGGCCCGTGCGGACTCATATGCTGAACTGGGGAGTTCCCCCAGCTCAGCTCTCTCTGTCTCTGTATCTCTCTCTGTCAATAAATAAATAAACAAACAAATAAACAAACAAAATTATTGCATTGTTTGAACTATGAAACATATTGAAACATCTTAAGTGTTAATTTAGAGAAATCAAACACTAGAGCTTTCAAAGTATACCCTTTTGAACTTGACCAAAGTATATTACTTACGTTTGAGGGTTAAACATGTTAGAGAGTTGAAAACATTGTGTCGCAAGAGGCTGAACAGAGGCAGCTGCAGCTAAAGCTGAAGCTAAAAGAGAGAGAGAGAAATTAGTTTCATGGAAAAGGCATCAGAATAAATCAAAATGAAAAAACAAAACAAACAAAAAAAACCCCACTAAGCCTAAACCACTGAAACTAGTACTCAAGTCAGCCACTTCACTAAATTTAATAATGCTATCAAAGTATGCAACAGTACCCCATTTCAGTTGCCAGAAAACCAAGGCAACATACTATTTGAAATGAGCCAATCTTAAGAAAGTTGGGAATTTTCTTTCTAGAAGGGTAAACTTTACATGCAACCAAAATTCAATTACACAAACATCAATACAAATCAATACAGAAAGGCAAAGGATAAAATGTAAGATTGATTTTGTAGAACTGCTGGAGTTTATGCCCCGAGAAGCAGGGAATGACAAAAAATATCTTTAAAATGCTAAATCTATATCCTACTTATTAGCTTTCTGCCCATGACTATAGTTATACATTTTTTAAAAATATATAAACATTTTAATAAAAATTAAAATTTTAAAGTGAGATGTATAAAATCACCCAAGCATGTGAAATTTAATATGCTAGGATTATAAATACTATTACAAAATCAAATTAGCATTTTAAAAATTAGGTCTGTTTTAGCACAAGAAACACAACAGAATAAACTATAATATTCACCATTAAAAAAAACTCCTGGACAATTTAGGAGCAACCTTTAAAACTCATTAAATTTGAAGTGAGAGCCATTTTCCAAAACAGCTGCTCCATTGTTTATGATTTACAAAATATTACCAGTAGCTGTTACACAACTCACCGTAATCATAATATTTGACCAAATTTCATTCCAATATATAAAAACAAACAAAGCTAAGGATAAAACAGTGCATTAGAAATTATGGTAATTAAGTGGTCATCCAAGGAAGTATCAAGACTACTCCACTGAATAAAAATTATGGCTGTGCATAAAATACATCATTAAAAAATGATTGTTTTTGATAGAATTACAAGTGCTTTTTGCTTATTTCTTCAATAAATATGTAGTTTTCTTTCATAAAGCTTTATATTAAAATCAAAATGCCAAAGTAACTAACAGATGTCAAATTCTATTGGGGAATTTAATAAAACAACCAGCAACCATGCTTGTATTACAATTAAAAAATGAAGCCGACTGTGTTATCATAAACATATGTAAGTATGCTTGAAAGAAAACTAGGTCATTACAAAACAAATGATGATTTTATTATCTTTACACTTTTTCAAATTAACTATGACAATATACTAAGAACTGAAAAATATTTAGAATATGTATGAGACATATTCAGGTTCAACCTAGATAAATGCAGAACACAATGAATTCAGTATAGAGATACAATAAACTGGAAAATCCACTAGTTTACTTTTTTAAATGTTACGAAAAAAAGGATTGAGTACAACTGTCTCATGTGCTGAAAATTATACATTTAATTTTGACAATTAAGGAACATGAAAAACCATATCCCTGAACAACCAAGTATACCTTATAAATGGGTACTGAATTTGTTCAATAGCAAATTGCTCTACTAAATGGCAGTTATTTACATAGTAGTTAAAAACAAGAAAAATATCTCCTACTTTATAAATTGTCTCACTTTCTAAAATCTGCATGCAATTTAATCTGGGTAATTTTCTCGTTACTTGGTAGTACTTAGACAAACCACTACAGTGTGAGTCTGTTTCCTCTAATCTTATATTAAGGTCCACAGATTCTTGTTCTGTAAGATTCATCTACTAAAATGACAAATCTCATTTTTTGATTTCTGTATCAAACTAACAATCAAAACACAAAACTTAAGCATACAAGGCTGAAAATATTTCTAAGTAAGCTAAAGCAAAAAAAGCAGACATTTTAATTTTTTTTTATCTATGCAACTATAATTTGGATTAGGCCTTCTGAAATATACTAGATAGTTTACACTATATATACCACTACATGTCATTCTGCCAAAACTGAGTCCAAAATACAAACTACAAAATAAACTATGCCTTGCTACACTTGCATCTATTTCAAAGACAAATAAAAAGCTCAACTCACCTTCAGTCTGTTGGGAAAGTCTTGTTTGCAAATCTATAACAAAAGAGAATTCTACAGCTCAGTGCAGGAACAATGAAGAGCCTCAACTAACAGGGTAAATGTCAGGAAAGCATTAATAAAAGAGGACTACAGTAGCAGGGTTTATGAACATGAACTTATTATAGTAAAACCTGGCAGCCAAACCTCCTTCCCCATTCCTCATTGACAAGGCTTAGGGACCTTATGTCCTCCTGTCCTATGAAACTTATGCCTCTCTCTCCCTATTCCTAGTATTCTTCCACATCTCAAATGCATTCTACTATACTACTCTTGCACATGGGAATAATGGGAAATGGGGAAAGGGAAGCACACCGGTCAGAAAATAAATGAAAACCCTGATCTTGAGAATTCAATTCCAAGTACTTGGGATATTCAACTATTTATTATTCTATCAGTGGCAATAAGCATTTTAAAATTTTAAAAATTTATTATAAAACAGTCATCCTTACACCACCACCACACATCAAACAGCTGCAAACACTTTCACTAATCTACCAATTCAGTAGTAAAAATATCACTACTGGGGTAAGTCACCATTCTAACTATAGGTACATATAATTTTTTAAATGCTTTCAAGATTTAAATAGTCAAGCCCAGCCCAGGAGGTGACAATTTTATTTGCGTCTGGTTTTATGGCCTAGTCTAACTTTCATGAGGCAAGAAAAATTTAATTAGGGTTACCATAATCTATGAAACGTAAGAATTAATTTAAGCATCTATTCAGTATTAAAAATTAACAGAATGGGGTTTTTTACCAGTATATTTTCTCATATAATACATTAATACCTCTCCATGAAAAAGCAAGAGAAAGCTGCTACTAAGTGAAAATGAAAGTCTGAACAGTAAAGAAAATGCCAGTGTTGAAAAGCTCTTAAAGTTCAAATGTTATAGAAATATATGATGCAAAAATTGTTTAGATTTAGTACCTAATTTCCATTAAAATGTAATCCAACTACAACACTTTACTATTTGGGTTTCTTACTGAGTACATAAAATGATCACAAAACATGGGCCAAAATGAAAAGGTATCTGGCAGCCCAAGTTGTATTGGGATATAAGTATACCTGGGTCCTAGGTGCTCAAAACTGGCATCTCAGGGAGTTGAAGAAATGTAACTGGTGTATACTGAAGGAACTTGAAGATATGACCATAGGAATTGTCAATAAACTTTAAATTATAACAAAATGTCTTTTTATTCCTAAAATGGGAAAAAATGTATAAATATCAGAAATCCATGCTATTTTAAGTATATATAAATCCCTATCAAAATTTCCAAAGTTTTAAGTTAGAAAACAAAGCATGGGTTTCACGATCCTATCTTAGAAAGAATCTGTTGAATTTCCAGAATAAAGACAGGTGAATATAGTGATAACCTACCCTTGATTTCAAAAACCAGCTTTAAAGGACTTAGGGGACAAGGCCTTCCATTATATTAATATTCAGCAAGTTATTTAGGTTCAACAAGGAACTATGTATAGGGCAGGGGTGGCGAACCTATGGCACGCGTGCCCAAAGTTGCACGCGGAGCAATTATTTCGGCACGCAGAGCTGTGAATACCATTTAAAAAACTATTGTTTATGCTCTTATAGACATAAAAATAATTGATACCTCTATCTCACTCGATGGGTTGGCACGCGAGTCGAGCGAGTATACTCTTATTTCATAAACTTTGGCACTCAATCGCCAAAAGGTTCGCCACCCCGGGAATAGGGTTTTAATAATGACTCTCCGGAGAAAAACAACCAGTTACATAAATATTTATCTGTAAATCAGTGATTATTAAATTAAACTCAGTAGCAATACAATTTATGTGAAGTATAAGAAAACAAATCAAACTTTAAATGTCAATAAACACTAACAAGGGGGAATATAACAAATACAGTTAAATGGCTATTTTTAGCAACCCACGTGTGAGTTTTAGAATTTTAGTCAGTCACACTAATTTAAGTCACACAGTGAGTGTGCCCAGGGAGACGTATCACACATCAGAGAAGAAATAACAGTTGATAGTTATGTAACAACATCTAATATTGACAAATATTCAAGTAGGTGAAGATACTGTTTATGAAGATCAAATCAACACATTTGATGCAACATCCAGAATATAACCTAACAGTTTAGTGATCAATCAATCATATGTCACTATGAAATCCCTTAAGTAACAAATCTTGTTCACAGCCTAGAATTAATAAAACATATATGTAGTAATGGTTGTGATTTTTCTTCTCATAAGGATTCACTTGACATGGCTTTGCTGGAAACTTTAGAGAATAACTACCTATCAGATTTCAAAATGAACCACTCAATTTGACAGAACAGGAAACAAAAGGTTTTCTAAAGAAACTCAGAAACATTTAAATATTGACTAAAAAGGAACACTGAAAAGCCCTCCATCTCTAAATAAAGAATAATGTAAAAGCAGAAGTGATCCTCTCCATTGATATGAGCTTTCAATTTAAAAGAAAATCATGAAGCAACCACATGGACTTTCTTGTATATTCAGATGCAGTACCATCATATCTCATTTTTTACATATTATCAGCTAGAGTCTCATTTTGTAGATAAAATGGACCAATTCATAATAGAAATCGTCATACTTGCTTGGGGTATTTCCTGTCATACATGGTCCACAACACAAATGGTGCTTCGATGTTCTAAAAGTAAGTCTTCAACACTTCAAAATTAAATGTTATCCTAGCTTGTAGATATGGGATAATATCAAGATTTATAAAAATATCCATGTAGACTTAAAACCATAAAATAAGAGGAAAACAATGTTTCATAAACTGAACACCTTGTTGCGTAACTGTAATAAACCCAATTCTCTCCACCTTTCCTGCCCTCTCCAGGAATTTAATCCCATAACTCGCCTTCTCAAAATAATAAGTACTATTTATTTTTATATTTTATTGATTTTTGACAGAGAGACAGAGACAGACAGAGAGAAGGGGGAGGGCCCAGAGCAGTCTCCATAGTCGACATTAGTTTTTCCATGTTTCACTCCACAGGTGGGCATGGGGCTGCACCGGCAAGAACTGAACTGGGGGCTCACCTCAGTTCAGCACGTGGGTCCGCATGGGCCGGGGCCAGGATTCGATCCTCGGTCCCCGGGGCTTCAAAGCGAGCACTTAACCCACTGAGCCATCCCAGCTTTCCCAATAAGTACTATTTAGAAAAGCAGTTTACTCTGCACTCTTGATACTGAAATTACTTAATTTACTTTTTGAAGATTTATTTTATTGTTTTTAAGAGAGACAGAAAGAAGGGGGAGGGCCCAGAGCAGTCTCCATGGTTGTAGTTATCAGTTTTTGACAGTTTCATTCTACACAAGTGGGCTGGGAGGGCCCTCACAGGGCAGGAATTGCGTCTAGGGCCTCCCACATGGGAAGTTGGCCCAGGCAAGAACCGAAGGGGAGGCCACACCCCAGTTAAGCATATGGGCCTGCACCAGCTGGGACTAGGATTTGATCCTTGGGATGCGGGATTGCAAGGTGAGCACTTAACCCACCACTGGGCCATCCCAGCATCCCCGATACTGCAATTACTTTAATAAAGCTCTAATTAAAGTCTTCTGATAGTTTTCTGAAGTTAAAACATTACAAAGAAATGTTTTTTATCTTCCTTTCAAGCAGCATTAACTTTTTTTTTTATATCTTTTTTATATTTATAGAGAGTAATTATTTTATCTTCAGTGCATATTTATTTCTATTTTACTCTTGACAGATAGAGAGACAGAGACAGCTAGAGAACCGAACTGTGGGAACTCCCCAGTTCAGCATGTGAGCCCTGCCTGGGTCGGAGCCGGGATTCGATCCTCAGTCCTCGTGGCCTCAAAGCGAGCGCTCAACCCGCTGAGCCGTCCCGGCTTTCCCCAGCATTAACTTTTTGAAAAGTAATGCATTTAAAAAAAAGGTCTAACTTAACAGTAATTTTAACTAAAAACTGGTGTGCAGGGTTCAAAGTAATACTCGTCAGGTTACTACAATTACTGGATAATTCCGCACCATATCTACTTCCTTATACAAACTTGAAATTTATAGGCTGAAAGTACTTGATGAATTGAATTCTCATTAAGTCCTTTGAAATGCAAAAATTTGGCAAATTGTCGAATTAGGTGAAAAAACAATGATTTCAAATTAGAAAAGATTCAATTCCTACCTGCCACAGCACCAAATGCCAAAGAGCCACTCATCTGTAGAGCTTGCTGTGCTGCTGGTGGGATCTGCAAACCGGTACCTGAAAAAGAATAGGGTCTTACAGTCCTTAACTATGTTAAAAACAGAAAACCCTAGTTTTCTGGATACTTCCTACCCAAGCAGCACATAGTATAAGAGCTGCAACTAAATTTATTCTTAGGTGTGAAGATACAAGTTTTATAGAAAGGAAAAGGAATCCTGTGAACATGTGCTTCAGTACTTGAAATGTACCACACCAGAGTGTCCATTAGTACTTTAAGGCAAGAAACTTCCATCTATGAAACTACCTAACATGTGCTGCCCAAGGATAATTAATGTCAACTCCAAAACAAGAAATCCGTTTCAATTTATTAGTCTGCATGGTTACCGTTCTCGTTACCATACCCATAATAAATCATTCACAACACTAAGAAAAACTTACCCTCTGCAAGTCTTGCCATTAATTGGAGACGACCAGTTGTTCCCAAGTCAATTCCAGTCCTTTCCAGTTCATCACTGTCCAAAAACGAGCTAGCACTGGAAGCATCAGTACGTTCAGTAACATGACCAACTTTCATTGGCCTTCCTGCTAATTCAAATCCATTAAGCTGTTCCAAAGCCTTCTTGGCACATTCTGAATCAGAAAACTATATTATTGAGAGAGGGATAAAAAAAAAAGTCCAGTATATTAGTTTACATATATAACCAAGGAAAGGGTATATGTACTTGTTGATTCTAATATATCCAATAATAAACGGGTGGATAAAGTAGAAATTTCATATAATATAACCAACATGATCAGACCTGAAGCTCACGCAAATTAGATTTACTGATGTGGGGTTTAAAATGACAAGATTTTAAGTAATGACACATATTTTGGGAAATAAGGAAATCTTAGTAACAAATGTGAAAATTTTTCAGACACCAAAACTCTTTTGAATATGCTGGGATAAACTAAAATAATGTCTCCTCCTACCCCCCTACCCCCACCCCCAGCCTAGAAGTAAACTGTTCAGAAAAAATCGTAAGTTCACTCAAATGGATTTTTTTAAAATAAAGATTTTGAGAGGTGAGAAAGAGAGAGAAGGGGGGAGGGCCCAGAGCAGTCTCTATAGCTGTACATCATTTTTTCTTTTGACAGTTTCATTCCACAGATAGATGTGAGGCTGCATGGGGCAGAACTGAACTGGGGACAACCTCTTGCACGGGAGAGAACCTTCACCATCATTCTGGTGGTTACCAGTTGCATGGCAAAGTTGAGCATGTGGGTTTGCACAGGCCAGGGACAGGATTTGATCCCTAAACCTCACAGTTTCAAGGTAAGCACTCAACCTGTTGAGCTATCCCAGTATTCCACAGATGTTATTTTTAATACAAAAACTGGGCCATGTTTTCTTGACATAAATTGTGAAAATTAAACTCTCACAGTCTCTAGTTTTAGTTCAATAGAAGAAATAAACAAATTCCTTAATTCCATAGCTTACTGTTTAACCCTTTCGCTGCATGTGACAATAATGTCTCATCATGAGTTGCCATTGCTGCTATGTGTATGAGTATGTCTCATCTTTGTTTTCATTTGCGTTTTTTGCCTGAGTATTTTACTGTAGTACAGGCGTGTGGCAATGCAGTTTATGATAAACACTTGTATTTTATTCAATGGATGGAGCCATAGTCACCTTATTTTTTTTTGACATAACCAAATTTCCATCTCTTATTTACTTGAGGATATCCCTGAAACCGCTTCACGTACGGCAATAAAATACCAGTGCAGCAAAATGGTTAAAAATAATTTTTGTTGACATTAGACCAATGAGATAGTTACAAAACAGAAAATGTTTACACACAGCACCATGTAAATTTACATACCGGTAATCTAGCTTTGTATACAGATCACTAAGTTATAGTAAATAGTTAACTTAGTTGATATTAAAATATACCTTCAATTGTTTATGTGACATTTTGTAGTAATAGTGACCAAATATTCAAGCACTAAACCTCATAGAAAACACTAAATTCTTTAGATATGTGATGAAATTTTCAATTTAATGTAGTTACATGTAAAACCCCCCTTTTATAAAACCTCACATTACTTTTTACTGGGAGAGAGGAAAACCAATCACCACACTAATGTTATAAGAAACAACATAAAACGTTGGATTAGTTAAGTTTTATTAATCAGTGTTCTCCTTTCACCAGTACATATTAGGTAGATAAAAAATCCCTGTGATTAATAAGAGATTCTTTACCACTACAGAACAGGTTTAAATTTTATGGAAATCTGGGTATTAAGACAATTATAATTTCTTAATAAAAATTGGGACTTTTCTTTAAAAATATGTTTTCAGGATCATATTCCAATGTTGTAAGATCATATATTTAAAAAACTGCTATTATGTAATTGGACTGCATCATGTTAAAAGGGCACCTCTATTCACAATTATTCCAGCTGCTACCTCATACCCTAACTCAGGAACTGGACTGCAAAGGTTAGCGAAACTTTTTTTTTTAAGATTTGTTTTATTGATTTTTGACAGAGAGAAACAGAGACAGAAAGAGACAGAGAGACAGAAGGGGGAGGGCCCAGAGCAATCTCCATAGTTGACATTAGTTTTCCACATCGTTTCACTCCACAGGTGGGCACAGGGCTGCGCAGGGCAGGAACTGGGCCGGGAGCCTCCCACATAGGTCCAGGAAAGAAGTGAACTGGGGACACACCCCAGTTCAGCATGTGGGTCCACATAGGCCCGGGCCAGGTTTCGATCCTAGATCCCCAGGGCTTCAAAGTGAGAGCTTAACCCGCTGAGTCATCCCAGCTTTCCCCAGAAACTTTTAAGAAGGCATTTCTGGTTGTTTGTGGTATGTAAGGTGCACACATATAAAAAGGATTTTAGGTAAAACCGAATTACAAGAGACCTTCATTCAACTGACAAGACTGTGTCACAAGAGTCAGAGACTTCAACTGTATGAAGAATTGGCTAAGCAAATTGACCATATACAGGATATAAGTAGATTCTCAGTTAATTCACACCCATGGGGACTGGTAGATTCCAGATAAATGTAAGCAGACTCTGTTAACCAGAACTCAAGCAACTGACAAAAATCTCACCTGCAAGAGTTTACTGTAGCAAACTTTCATATCTGTGCAACAGTTATTGCTAAGAAATGGCTATTAAAGGCAAGTAAATTTAAATGATTAATATTTTATTTATTTGTTTACAGTATACAGTGTATGTGTATAATTTAATATATGCAAATATATCTTATATGCATTTTTTCTTTGTTATTATTTTTTAATATTATTATATTTTATTGTTAAATTTAATGGGGTGACAATGGTTGGTAACAATCAGACAGTTTCCCAATGTACAACTCCACATCACATCACCCATGCATCGCATTATGTGCCCAGCTCCGATTAATATTTTAGAAGTGCCTCCTTCTCCCACTATCTAAACTAGTAAGTTTTACTATGCTGCTTATATCAAAAACTTTTAAGTCATGTTAATCACAGTAATTTCTTACCGTAATAAATCCATATCCCTTGGATCGACCTGTTTCACTATCCATCATGAGCTGTATACTTTCAATCTAAAAATTAAAAAAAAAAAAAAAAAAAAAAAATTATTATATAAGTGAAAAATATTATCATATAAGTGAAATATAATTGATAAATCTTCTTCCCCTAAAAATACTTGAAAACATACCATCTCTCCCCCTAAAAAGTATCTGGAAACAAACCACATCCTTTTATGCCCCCAGAAATCTTCTAAAGGCCTACCAATTTTCTAAACAATAAATAAGCTATACACTGGTGAGCCAGAAAAAATTCTAAGTCTTAGTCTTTTGTCAAAAAAAAAAACAAAACCCAAAAAAGCAAATAAAAAAATTCAACAGTCCTTTGTAAAATACAATCAGGAGTTAGAAACAAAATTCAACGTTTATCTCCTTTCCAATATGCTAAAAGTACCAAAAATTAATTCAACACCAACATGATAAATTGCCAAATGTTATATTCAAAAACACTGGATATGGCTGATCATCACACAACTCTGTGAAAAATAAAGCAATTAACTGTTCACTTTATATGGGTGAGTTGTATGGTTTGTAAATTATATCATACCATCCCAATAAAGCTTTCAATATACAAAAAGCATGAAAAATTAAAATACAGCACCCATATAGTGCATTTCTTCATGTTGTGGTTTCAGGAATATATTCACTGTTATGACTGACCAAATCATACAACTATGATTTACGTACCATCAATGTGTGTATATTTCCACTTCATAAAGCACCCCCAATCTCAACACCTTAACATTTACCATTACTGACACAAAGTAGTTTAACAAAGCTCAGTGGGGTAGTGAAAGAAAACAAAAGTATATCCAAGGACAATGAACATTAGTAGTGAATACAGTACAGCAGGAACTAACACTTTTATTCACAGCTACAGTATCTTTTAAACCAGAACACACCCTATTATTAACATTTATTCTAAAATGAGGATAAATTGAACAGAAACAGAAAGTCTAATTTTTCCTTAATTTAGTATACTCTTAAATGTTCAGTTAAGGAAAAAAGCACCCAAAATACAAACCAAGGAGAAAAACATCTCTTCCTCCAAATGCACAGTACACTTTTACCACTCATATTGATTTAAAAAAAAAAGATTTTGTTTTTGACAGACAGGGAGAAGGGGGAGGGCCCAGGTAGGCAGGGACTGCACAGGGCAGGAACTGGGCGGAGGGCCTCCCACATAGGAAGCACACCTCAGTTCAGCATATGGGTCCACACAGACTGGATTCGATCCTTGGTTCCTGGGACTGCAAAGCGAGTGTTTAACCTGCTTCCCTACAGTCTATTTTCATTTTTATTTATTTCTTTATTTAAAAGATTTATTTTTATTGTTTTTGACAGCGAGAGAGAGAGAGAGAGAGAGAGAGAGAGAGAGAAGGGGGAGGGCCCAGAACAGTCTCCACAGTTGCACATCATCGGTTTTTCTACATAGTTTTATTTCACAGGTGGGCGGGGCTGCACACAGGGCAGGAATTGGGCCAGGGACTCGCCCAGGTGAGAACTGAACTGGGGGCACTCCCCAGTTCAGCATGTGGGTCTGCACTAGCTGGGGCCGGGATTTGATCCTCGGTCCCTGGGGCTGCAAAGTGAGCGCTTAACCCACTCAGCGATCCTGGCTTCCCCTCAATAGTCTATTTTCAAGTGGTATCTTCTTCTAGGAAAACTATCTTAAACATTCTCCCCCATCATGTTAATCCTATAGACACATGTCAAAGCAGGTAAACAAAAATTATTATGCAGTTATATTTGAATCAAGAAGCTATAAGGGATCCAATCAAGAAACTGGGTATCTTACCCTTCCAAAAGGCTCAAAGATCCCCCGAAGCATATCTTCAGTTATGTTAAAGTGTAAGGAGCCCACATAAAGCCTCATAGGTCCAGCACTTCCCTTTTGTAGATTATTTGCCATTGCTGCAGCTCTGTTTTTTTCTGCCTACAAATCAGATTAAGACAAAATGCATATCATACATCCACCAATATAGTGAATCCCATACCTTAAATTTTCTTAATGACTGATGTTAAAGATTAATGACACAATTAATGCTAAGTGTAATAGACAGAAAAGGACAAACATACTTTAATAGCGCTGAATTAACATACTTAAATGGTTAAAATGGCAAATTTCACAAAAATTGTTTTATTTAATGTGATATGTACTTTACCACAATAAAAATTCTTTTTGAGAGCATACACAAGTCATTTATAGAGCAATGATACAATGCATTTCATACATAAAGTGAAATCATTGATAAAACTACATTTTGACATCTTGATTCATCCTGGCATCAGGCATGCTAATGTAGAAAGATTGTTTCTTGGAATTATTAAATAAATTAATGTACTCTCTGATTACTATTACTCAAAGCACAGTACACCAACTGACTGTGATAAAGGGGCTTATGTCAATATAAATCAAATCAAACCATTCAGTTCATGTCATTTTTCCCAAAGCAAGCATAAAAATCAATCCTTTTCAATTTACATTCTAACACAAGCTACTTTTCTTATAAACATAACAGACTGCCTTACTTGAGGAGTATAGTTCAACAGGAGGCTAAAATTAAATGAAGTAATAAATTCAAAATATAATTTGATGCTTCTCAGCCCTGTCAGGTTTGCGCTTCTCAGTCACAGGAAATGAACTGAGCAATGATTTTCCCCGCTTTGTAAGAATTATTTTCCTATTGTTTACATATAATCATCAAATGATAAATATCCAATATTAAGTACTCCTAAAATAGGACCTGTTATCACCTTTTAGAAGTGATAGAGCTAATGAGTAATTTGATCAGTTACATTAGCTTGGTAGCATTGAAACTGAATTTTCAGGTCAGATCTGGTTACAATGCTTATGTCCAACTTTATATTAAAAGTTTGATAAGTAACCAGATTATTTAAGAGCTATACAATATGTTTATTTCAGTGGTTTGAAAGCAACCAACATGACTATTCAGGTACTGATGATGAATCCTAATACATAATAGATTGACACATCCCAATTTTTCTATATCTAAATGAACTAAAACAGTAATGACAACCAACTCTGTATAGAGCAAAGACGAATTAAATCACAATTGGAGTTATTTTAAATACAAAATATTGTCATTCTCAAAATTAGTTTGAAGTATCTTATTTTCAAGAAATGATAGAATTGATTGCGCTATTCCAACTACACATTTTTTTAAATTGAATTTATTGGGGTGACTTTGGTAATAGGTTCCAGGTATAAAATTTTACAATATATCATCTATGTGTTGCATACCACCCAGAGTTGGTTCTTTTTCCATCACATACATTTGAATCCCCCCTCCCTACTTCAACTACTCATTATTATATAGTATCTTATGAAAACATTAAATTTATTTAAAATGACAAAATCATTTCATTTGGAAGACTAAAAAGAGAAAACATGTTCTTAGATGTTTCTGTCTCCCAACTAACAAATCACCACAAATAACTAAAATTCTAGAACAAGTTCTTAAATCTTTGGGGAAAGCCGGGACGGCTCAGCGGGTTGAGCGCTCGCTTTGAGGCCACGAGGACCGGGGATCGAATCCCGGCTCCGGCCCAGGCAGGACCCACATGCTGAACTGGGGAGTTCCCACAGTTCGGTTCTCTAGCTGTCTCTGTCTCTGTCTCTCTATCTGTCAAGAGTAAAATAGAAATAAATATGCACTGAAGACAAAAAGATAATTTCTCTCTATAAATGTGAAAAGATAAAAAAAAAAAAAAAGAATCTATAAAAAAAAATAAAAAAAAATAAAAAATCTTTTTTGTGAAGATATTTGCAACTTTCATTAAAATGGAAGGAGATAGGATTGAGAATATACTATTATCAAAATAATCAAGGCAAAGTTAAAGAAAAAGCTATCCTGAGAACATTTACAGTAACTTAAGGTAGTTAGTGATTATGTAAAGGCACAAGGTACTACAGCATAACATTAAGCAAAAGCAGGTTTCTAAGTACTGTCAATGATAAAATTTTTAAGAAAAAGTTACCTGTGATGCCTGTACTATGATTGGCACTCCTAAAACACGTTGGCCAGTTAATCCTATTGCTAGAGGCACTGAGCTAACATCAACAAACTCCACATAAGCAATTCCCTTGGAACGTCTTGAATTTCTATCAGATATCATCCTCACATCTCGAACCTAAAAAGAAAACACACTTATCACAAGGTTGTTTGTGCAACCATCCACCATTAAGCCATCAGAGACAATAATTTCATAGACAAAAGGCACACTGATTCAGCAAAGATAGAAGCCATTCAAAAAAATTTTAAGTAAATCTGTAGGCCCACTTTTATCTCTTATCTTTTGATGAATACAAGGTTAATACTTATTAACTCCCAACACTATTAACTTCCAAGTCAGACAAAACAGAAAAGTTACCAAAAATAAATTCCCTAACTAAATTCTACTAATTAGAAAGATTTTGTTTGGATGTCTCCTCATTTAATCTGCCATACTAACAATTATTAAAATGTTGTTTGTAATTTCCACTTATTTGATTCCTTAAATAAGCTAGGATTACCTTTCCTACTGTAGAGAAAAACTCTTCCAAATCCCTTGGTCGAATTCTTGCAGCGAGCTGCATGCAGAAAACTGTCCTTGCATCTCTTTCTTCAGGAGTCAGATTATCAATAGGTTCCCTAAGCAGGAATAAAAAATATAAAAATTTGTAACTTATTCTCCTTGGAGTACATTTTCACTCAGTAAACAGAATAAACCCGACTGAGTCTGTCACTATTCCCAAGTCAGATTTATACAAAATGTCCATGAAGTACTGTAATTCAATGTGACTCAATTCCTTGAATAGTTTACTAAATGTTTCTTTGTATCATTTGACATGGTATTATGACAAAAGTCCACTGGCCTCTCAATCTTACAAATGATAATTTCTCCAGAATAATAAAGGGCCAATCAGAAGTCTGAGAGTTTAATAATAATAACAGGAAATAACCAACAAGCTATAAAATGGACTGGTCTAAAGTTAGCAGAAACGATGATTTCCCACAACAAAACCATAACACCATAAAGTTTAACAATCACTAATGATAAACTTGAAAGTAAAACACCAAATGACAAAAACTATCTGATTCTAAGAATTTTTACACATTTAGATACATGTAATAGTGAGCTGGCTGTTTATTAGAATAGTTTTTTTACTAGGACTGTAAATTAGTATTGAAAGAAATGTTGCTTTTTGGTTACAAAATAGTCAGTAACCATAAGCAAATTAAAAATAAAAAGCAGAACATTAAACAAATAGTGGCATTCAACTTATTATTACAAATTGTCTACTTCTAAATTTATAGAGAATCAAAATGCCCAAATAAGAGCAAAGTATAAGACTTGTACAATAGCTAAAATTTAACTGCATAAATTTCAGGGAAAATTAAAGTGTATATTAATAGTATCTATTACAAAGTATCACTAAGGTTAAAGGTTCTAATTGTTCTGACTGTCCAACCTTTTGGCTTCACTGGGTTACATTGGAAGAATTGTCTTGGGCCACAAATGTGAGTAAAATACATTAACAAAAGCTGATAAGCTTCAGGAAAAAAACAAACAAAAAAACAACCTCTCATGTTTTAAAAAAGTTTATGGAAGCCGGGATGGCTCAGTGGGTTAAGTGCTCACTTTGCAGCGCCGGGGACCGAGGATCGAATCCCGGCCCGTGTGGAACCATATGCTGAACTGGGAGCTCCCCCAGTTCAGTTCTCTCTCTGTCTCTATATCTCTCTCTCTGTCAAAAAAAAAAAAAAAATATATATATATATATATATGGGGAAGCTGGGATGGCTCAGTGGGTTAAGTGCTCACTTTGCAGCGCTGGGGACCGGGGATCAAATCCCGGCCCGTGCGGAACCATATGCTGAACTGGGAGCTCCCCCAGTTCAGTTCTCTCTCTGTCTCTTTATCTCTCTCTCTCTCTGTCAAAAAAAATAAATAAATAAGAATATATTTAAAAAAAAAAAAAAGTTTATGAATTTGTGTTAGGCCAAATTCAAAGCCATCCTGGGTCATAGGTTAGACAAGCTTGATGTAAGCATAAACATGTTCTGGACACTCTCAGAAAGTACTTTTGAAGTACTCCCATCTGCAAAACTCTCAAGTAGTAATAATGTTTAAAATTTTCTTTTTTTTTTTTTTTATTGCTTTTGACAAGAGAGAGGAGAGAGAGAGAGAGAACTGAAGTAGGGGAGCTTCCTAGTTCAGCACCGGCCAGGGCCGGGATTTGATCCTTAGTCCCCGGCGCTGCGCTGCGCTGCAAAGTGAGCGCTTAACCCACTGAGCCATCCCAGCTTCTCAAGTAGTAATAATGTTTAAAATCACATACTGCAAGATATTTTTAACACTACTACTATAAAACAGAGGTACAAAGCTGGATTAGGGGGAAGTTGGGATGGCTCAGTGGGTTGGGTGCTCACTTTGCAGCGCCAGGGACCCAGGATCGAATCCCGGCCCCGGCCCCGGCCCCGGACTGTGTGGACCCATGTGCTGAACTGGGGAATGCCCCCAGTTCAGTTTTCTCTCTGTCTCTGTCAAAAAAACCACAACAATAAAAAAAAAAAACCCCCCCAAAAAAACCAAAGCTGGATTAGAACCAGAGAATGAAAACTAAAAGGGAATTTTGAGAGAAAACTAAATATTAAAAATTAAAATCCTCAATATCTGCTACAATGAGAACTTTAAAATCCTTAGAGGTTTTTATCAAATTCTAGAATTAGAATATACCAAATAACAAGACAGACTAAAAGTTAAAGAAGCCCTTTAAGAAAGCTAGAAAGAACACTAGTAATGAAAAATGCTAACATGTAACAAATGTTGCTTGAACTAAAATGGTAGACAGATTAAATCATGTTTAAGAGGAAATAACTTAAACATTTAAGAAAGTAAGAGTACCACTTAAAAACCAGTTAATTTGGTTAAGAATTTGGAAATTAAATCTTTTTCTCAGAAAAGAGCAAAATGATAAAACTCATGATTGTTGTAACTACTTTCACACATGAGGCCATTTCAGCAGCTCAAATTTACTAATTTCAAAGATCAGTTAGTGAAATCTATTCAAGGATTTCTGTATCATTAAAACATTTTGGTTAAAAAGGAAATAAAATTACATGTAGTAACTGTCCATTGCAATGGTAATTAGTGCTCCATTCTTAATTACATAAAATTAAAACAAAAGCTATTAAAAATTTAGGGATGCCATGATAGCTCAGCAGGTTCAGTGCTTGCCTTGCAACCATGAGGTCCAGGGATCAAAACCAGGCCCCAGCCCAAGCAAGCCCATGTGCTGAACTGTGGTGCAACTGGTAACCACCAAGATGGCTAGGCTGCAAAGGTTCTTGCCTCCCCATGTGGGAGGTCCCCAGTTCAGTTCCCATCCCATGCAATCCTCAATCTGCCTGTTTGGAATGAAACTATGTCACAACTAAAGATGTACAACAACTTTGGAGACTGCTCTGGGCCCTACCCCACCTTTCTGTCTGTCTGTCTCTCTCACCTTCTCTCAAATAAATCTTTAAAAATAAAAAAGCTTTTGAATATAAGTACACACAGATTTAGCAGTTCTAGTACTACAAAAAGCAGCAAGATTTAATATGGTCCAAATTACATTTCATTAAATTTAGCACTAGCATAAAAGCTAAAAGCTCAGAAGAAAGGAACAGAGAACAGATACCTCACAGGGCTCTTGTCTTTTCTGAATGGACTTTTGCTTCTGGAGCGTCTTCTACTGCAAAGTTAAGAAGTTTCAAAAGTTATCCAAACAAGCACAACACATCAGTTCCTTGAAAAACAATTTAAACAATTCAGAAGTATGTTTAAAAACCTTAATTTGATGCTATGAGGCAACCCAATCTTTCCTCGGATGGCACTGTTAAATTTTGGTCCGGAGCTAAAAAAAGAAACACAAAATTACACTAGTTACAGGTTTAGGGTCTTGCTAAGATCATGTTCATGTGTTCTCTAGCAAGCTTAACATAAGGCTGATTGTTTTCCACCTCAATTATGAAGAGTAAATAGACTTTTTTTCCCTTTCAACTCTATAGCAGG
The DNA here is from genome assembly GCA_004027555.1 of Craseonycteris thonglongyai. Lineage (NCBI taxonomy): Eukaryota > Metazoa > Chordata > Mammalia > Chiroptera > Craseonycteridae > Craseonycteris > Craseonycteris thonglongyai. The sequence goes on along the minus strand of PVKE010014674.1, from coordinate 2,645 downwards.
CGAACTGCTCTTAATTATCCATTCTGGATCACTGAGATGCCAAGGCCAAAGGTTACAGCCTCAAAATTTTTTTAATTCTAAAAATGCTCTTATTTTTAGTCTATAGTGTTTTTTTGTTTTTTGGTTTTTTTTTAAGAAATTCTCTCTTTTTTTAAATATTTATTTATTTATTTTTATTGTTTTTTGACAGAGAGAGAGATACAGAGACAGAGAGAGAACTGAACTGGGGGAGCTCCCAGTTCAGCATATGGTTTCACACGGGCCAGGATTCGATCCCTGGTCCCGGGCGCTGCAAAGTGAGCGCCCAACCCACTGAGCCATCCCGGCTTCCCCTTGTTTTTTTTAACAATTATTTTTATTGTGGGTTTTTTTTTTAAAGATTTTTATTGATTTTTGAGAGAGACAGAGAGAAGAGGGAGGGCCCAGAGCAGTCTCCATAGTTGACATTAGTTTTCCATATAGTTTCACTCCACAGGTGGGCACAGGGCTGCACAGGGCAGGAACTGGGCCGGGAGCCTCCCACATAGGCCCCGGCAAGAACTGAACTCGGGGCACACCCCAGTTCAGCATGTGGGTCTACATGGGCCAGAACCGGGATTCGATCCTCGCTCCCCAGGGCTTCAAAGCGAGCACTTAACCCGCTGAGCCATCCCAGCTTTCCCTAGTGTTTTTTTAATTACATATATATGAATACATTCCTAAGATTAAAAAAAACAGACATAAGTAAAAATAAATCATCCTGGATTTCTATCTTACCAGGAGGAACTGCTTAACAATTTGGTGTGTATTTTTACACATCCTTGCTCAAGGACATACATGTGTTTACACATAATACACATACAACATTCACGTTCTCTTGTTTCAGGGACTTCTTTTAAAAAGGGGACCAATTTTTTACATAATCATGCAATTCCAACTTTCCATTTAACAAGTTTCAGGGACTTCATAGAAAGCATTTTTAGCATATCACATGTCATCTCCCCATTTTCCACAATAAAAATGTAAAGGAAGTTCATCAATTCTTCAAAAATTTTTTGAGGACTTGACATATTAAAAAAAAAAAGATTAAAAGGCAACCATTCAAAAATAGTTTTATTCTAAATTTTATAAAATTCTAGAAATTTCCAAAAGACTACCAGGCCTTTTATTTTGAAAGACCAAACTAACTTAAAGGGACAGTCAGATGTCCCTTAATGCTCATTCTGTTATGCTTTTCAACAAGGGTAACAAAATAAATATCCAAATGCCTTCTGTGACTCACGTTTGGATTCATTTTCATGAACTCTACATGTACCTACAACATCCAAGTTCCAAATAAATTATTTTGTATTAAATAGGCCCTTTACAATTCAAACTAATACAGTTAATTAAGAACGTAGGGGTGGGGAAGCCAGGATGGCTCAGTGGGTTGGGTGCTCACTTTGCAGCGCCGGGGACCGAGGACCGAATCCCGGCCCTGGCCTGTGTGGAACCATATGCTGAACTGGGAGCTCCCCTAGTTCAGTTCTGTCTCTGTAGCTCTCTCTCTCTCTCTCTCTCTCAAAAATAAATTAATTAATTAATATATTAAAAAAAAAAAAAAAAGAACGTAGGGGAAGCCGGGATGGCTCAGTGGGTTAAGTGCTCACTTTGCAGCACCGGGTACCAAGGATCGAATCCTGGCCCCGGCCCCGGCCCCTGCGTACCCATATGCTGAACTGGGGAGATCCCCCAGTTCATTTGTTCTGTCTCTGTATCTCTCTCTCTGTCAAAAACAATTAAAAAAAAAATAAATCTTTGGAAAAAAAAAAAAGTATATTTACTGCATAAATTAAAGTTCAAGAAAGAATGTATATTTTCTTTACCCTTATTATAGTCTCAGTTTTTGCCTCCATAGCTAAAAGTCACCTAAAATCAAATGTGAGATCTAAGTCATTTTTAAGTCACAGGCTGACTTTAAGTACTTGTCACTAAACGAAGGAAATAGTATTCAAAATTTATTAAAGTAATTCTTTTCCCTCTTATTTAGTTCATTCTAAATTTTAAAAAGGCAGTAAATTTTGATAAATTGGACAAAAAGAAAAGTATTCACTAATAGCATTCAGAATTAAAAGAATAATGTGGTCCCTTTATGCTTATAAAAAAGTTTATGACATAACAGGAGGAACGTAGAAAACAAATTCAATTCCTTTCCTTTTAAAGACTTAAGGGGAAGCCAGGATGGCTCAGTGGGTTAGGAGCTCACTTTGCAGCCCCAGGGACCGAGGATCGAATCTCGGCCCTGGCCCGTGCACAACATGCTGAACTGGGGAGTGCTCCCAATTCAGTTCTCACCGGGGCAAGACCCAGGCCCAGTTTCTGCCCTGTGAAGCCAAAAGCCCACCTGTGGAATGAAACTTATGTGGAAAAACAGATGATGTGCAACTGTGGAGACTGTTCTGGGCCCTCCCCTTTCTCTGTCTCTGTATCTCTCTCTGTCAAAAACAATAAAAATAAATCTTAAAAATAAATAAATAAATAAATAAATAAAGACTTGAGCCAGAATCAACTCAATTTAAAGTTACTCACGGTAACTTTAATGGCTTCAAATATCAAAGCATTTCATGAATAGCAGCATGGCAGGTGCTTTATTTACATTCTATCTTCATTCAATGCTCCTTACTAAT
>PVKE010014673.1:0-34581 GCA_004027555.1 Craseonycteris thonglongyai | reverse complement strand
TTCGCATAATGACCTTTTTAATGACAGACATTTGAGTGAAAAATGTTGGCTTGGGAAGAATCCCTGAGGCCAAACACAGTGAGCAGTTCTTCCCCGCCTTCTGCGTGAGTTATGTGAGTGTTGGGAAAGGGTAATTTTTTGAAATTTTAATCTCACATGTAACGAGGTGTCAGTTCTACACCTTAAGTCTCATAGCAGATCCCTTCTCTGGAGAAGCCACTCATCCCCCAAGATTATGGAAATAAAGACATCCTTCTGAATCTAATCAGATTACTCCCAAACCTCAGTGGGAAAGGACAAAAATAATGGTTTGAAATCTTCCTAGACTCATTCAACATGAAGATCATATTATTGAATTCTGATAATGAAAACCGTTTCCCCCCCGGTAGTTTATTCTTTTCAATAAGCTTTTCTTTTTCCTGATGTTACATGAAAAATAAACATGAGTTCTTTAGGATGTTGACCTTGCCTAAAGGGGTTTAGAAGGATAAACAACATTGAGCAAACAAAGTAAACTCACCAAAGATTCTTTTACTTTGTGGTGAACTCCATTTATCTTAATGTTCACATTCAAATCTCCCACCTAGGGTCTATAGTTTACAACTTGTTCCCTGAAAAATATTTTCTCACCGAGCTTTTTATCTTGGTGCCCTGAGGGGGTGAGGGGAAACCTCAACAGGGCCTTTCATCTGTGTTTCAGTGCATCTGTTGGTTGTACGTGGTATCAATTCCCAGATGTAATCAGGTTCTGATGGCAGAATTTTGATGAAACTATTCAGCCATGAAGGAATAAATATGATTCCATCTGCCATCAGATGTCTAGAGATGAAACTCACTCTTGAAGAAGAAACTCAGAGCCCAGAATAACTCAGAGAATCCCAGAGAGTTGAAGACCTTGGACATCATGTATTAATAGTATTATCGCCTATTTTGCAAATGGCCTCCCTCAGTAGTAACCTTCAGATTGGTCTTCATTGTCCTCTTTGCCTGGAAACTCGGGAGAGTTGCTTCCAGTTCTGAAAAACGCTGATCTCTTATGGAGGATGAGAATTCTGTCACTGCCAAGGTGTCTTGTTCCAGCTCCCAGGACATGAGCACCCGGCCTGCTTGAGTTTCCCCACCTAGCATTCAGTCTTTGTTCTTCTAGTGCCTACTATGTGCCAGGTCTTGTCACAGGCCCTGCGGGACCAAGAAGAGTGAGTCTACCATCTTTAAGAAAGGTTTTCCAAACAAGCAGTGCTGTTATAGAGGAAGACTGAAGAGGTTTAGAAGTTATGTAGGTCATATTAATTTCTTCTATCAGTCAATGTTTACTGAGTACCTACTATGGGTCAGGGTTGCCGGCACCCGGGCACAGTAGAAGAGGCAGACAAAGTACCTTCCTTTACACACAAGGGAACACATACAATAGCTGCAGATTTCCAGTAGTGTTAGGAGGGCTGTGGAAAGGGATACCCTGGGGTGGATGTGGGGGTAGAAGAGGGGTGGTGTAGCTCTCAGGAAAGGCCCACTGAATTGGTGACCTGTGGACTGAGCCCTGAGGAATGATGGGGATTCAGCCAGGTGAAGAGCTGGGGGAGAAAGAGCATTGGATTCTGGGCAGAGGAAATAGCAGCGGCGATGAACTTGGCATATTCTAGATTATGGAAGGTGACATGGAAGGGATTTGGGGTGGGAGAGGTGGTGGGTGATACGCTTGAAGTGGTGACGGGAGAGCCTTTATACCAACCTTGTACACCACTGACAGGAGTTTTAATTCTGCTTTAAGTGTATTTGGTGTTGGGAGTATATTCTAAGGGCAGATGGTATTTCCTGTGTACCTAATGTGATGGGTCGTGTTCATTGATTTGGGTTTTCAGTTTCTAAGCCCACTTCCGAGAACCTGAAAAAATTTTGTCTCATTTGCTACAGGCACTGGAGTTATCTCCCCAGCATTCTTTTTGCACCTGTCCACTGTTTATCAGCTAGGAAATTAGGATGTGTTTGACTCCATCTCTAACTCCAGGTGGGAACTTTGTTTGGTCTATTCTGGTGATTGGCAAGCTTTTTCATAAAAGACTAGGGAACATTTTGGGCTTGGAAGGCCAGGTTCTCTCTGTTACAATTACACAACTGCCTTCATTATAGGAAAGTATCCATAGAGAATGTGTACCAATGAATTTGCACTCATGGGCATGGCTGTGTTCCAATAAAACTTTATTTATAAAAATAGGCAGTGGTCTGGATTTGGCCCAGGGACTATAGTTTACCTATCCCCTGCCTAAGCCAATGATCTCTGTCATAGTGATGATTTTAATTCTGACGAGACACTTTGCCTGTAGAAGTCCCTGCATTTTGATAGTTATTCCCAGCATCATGGAGAACTTGTATCCATCAGCTGTGGGGAAGAATGCTTTCTCTAGTACTGCTTGTGAAGGAGAGAGCAGTAAGCCTGACCACTGCTAGCAGCCATCTTATGATTCCTAGGCCTGAAACAGAGGCTGAGGCTAGAATGGCAGAGATTGGAAAGAAGATGGATGCTTGGTGGCATTATCGTGTTGCTGAATTGAGCAGTCCGAAGCCTGCACTACCTCAGCACTGTTAGGTTAGGTGATCCATTAAGGCCCCTATTGTTTAAGCCAGGCAGAATTGAATTTTCAGCTACTTCCAGTGGAAACCATTCCCAACCTGATAATCTCCTCTGACATACTCAGTTATTGTTAATTCTGATATGGTTACCTTGCAGTTTGAGTAAGCAATTTCTAAAGTGCCTCTGTATGTCTGCGATACTCATCGTGCCAATAGGTATCTTTGAGGGAAAATCTGTGAACCAATGGCCCTGGAAGAGCTTAGCTTCCAATAGGCTCCCTTTGGCATATGACCACATGGTAACTCCATTAACTTTAATGACAGTGGTATTGTACTAAATGGGCCCTGCAAATCCATGCCGCCCCTTCTTTTTAGCATTAAATCATACCCCACAGCTCATTTTTCAGGGTAAGATGTGCACACTGCTGCCATTCATGTCTTGGCCTTTATTAATCTATGTAAGACTCGCTCTCCCTTTCAGGGAGGGAGTGCTAAGTGAGAACATTAAAAATTAATCCCCTGCCCTATTTCTCAACTGTGAGAAAACCCCAGAGCCAGGGATATCAATGGATTATTATTGATTGTTGGACAATCCAACAAAATCATAAATGTGGCTCAAAACAATGACTGTGGCCACATTAGCAAATGATTGGAGGGGGGGGTAGGGAGGGGGAATCAAATATATGGTGATGGAAAGAGCTGACTCTGGGTGGTGAGCACATAATGCGATGCATAGACAATGTAATGTAAAATTGTACACCTGGAAACAATGTAATTGTTATCTATCAATGTCACCCCAATAAATTTAACAATTAAGAAAAATAAATAAATAAAATGAAGAATTTAGGGTTAGGGGGTGATCAGATGGGTAACTTGCTTTGGAGTCTGGCCTCAGAGATTGAAATAAAGGGCCAGAGTGAGGAACGTTGTATTTTAGGGCTAGGATTAAGAAATGTATGATTTCATTTGCTTTGCAGTCTAATTGAGAATAACTATTGGATTTCTAAAAAGTGACCTTTGATCAGGTTTTAGTGTCAGAAATAAACTTCTGATATGCATCAGTTTCTACTTTTCCCCAAGTCTGTCAGGAGAGGGAGAGGAAGGCGTTCATTACAAGCAGTGATTTTCCTGGGTGACCTTCTGTCTTGCCTTCTGTGTTCTTATTTCCTGTGTTCAAATAATTGGGTTAGACCTGAGACTCACTGGCTCTTCCCCGAGACTTGCTTTTTTGCTTTCACCACCAAATGTCAATTTCTCCCTATTTGGAAATAAATCAATTCAAAATGAAATTACCCAGAGCATTCATTTTTCACCATCGAGTAAATGAGTCTCTCTAAAGAACACGAGGTCCTCTCTTTAGGCTTAATAAAACCCTTCTCTTGCATGAAAGGTGTGCAGAACTGTTGTCTTTCTGAGGCTTTTGATCCTTGGGAAATATTTGCTGTGTAAAATGTATATTGGGCAGGTTTATAGATTCCTGTGCATATTTTCTAAAGGTCTAACCTGAAGTCAGGCAGCCTGCTCTAAATTGCTAACCCACAGCAGGCTGGGAAAATGCTGCTCACCCATGAGCCATTCTAGCCGTTCATCTGAAGCCTGCTGCACGCAGGTGACAGGCACACTGGTGGCTAGATTTTCAGGAATGGGTTGGCTCATCTTTCAGCTCACTTCAGGAAAATAGAAAAGAAATTTGCACAAAGATAAAGGGGGTTTCGTAATGATCTGTACGAAGCTGGATAACAGATTTCTACAGACAGCAAAGGCTTGAAACCCCAGCAAAGAAATGATAAATTGCTGCTAACTGTCCTAATTATCTCCTGACACTGTGTTGAAACCTGCCTAAATTTTGCTGAAACCTACAAATAGGAAAGGAATTTGAGATTTAATAAATTATCCATAATAGAAATGCCAAGAGAGGGGGCGGGAGAGAGAGAGAGAGAATGAAAGGTGGCCATAGCAGAAGGGCTCATACTCATCACTCAGTTGAGCAAGAGATAGGGGTAGGGTGCACAGAATGTGTTCAATAAATTAGAATTTTAATTGCAAACCGAACTGATTATATTCAGCATGCCCATTGGGTTAGAGAAGACTATGAGTCAAATCCCAAGGTCATTACATTAATAGACATGGTAAGCATGTAATTTGTGATAATTTGATTTGTGAACATCACATTCTTCTCTGTATACAGCTTAACCAACATACTAACTTTAAAAGGTCACACAGTGACTAACCTTGCTTGTTTCTTTGTGTTTTAGTACAATCATCTTATACTAACACATTTTGTGGTCTTAGCTTTGGATTACCCCATGTATAATTCTGTATACAAGTTCGCCAGGGATGGCTAGCTTACTTTTGACCAATTCTCTTCTTCCAAGTTTTGATAAATCAAGTTAGAAAAGTCTGTTTTTTCTTTTTTTTCCACCCCCTTTCTCCCTGTGAACTTGCAGCCCCAAGAATGAAATTGTTGCTGGTGAGCCCCTCTCTCTTTGGAGGCTGGGAAGTGTGGGTTGATTCTGTACTTCCCTCCTTCCTAGAAACTTTGTATGAGTTGGGAGAACGGTGCTGTTCTTGCCTTAAGGAATCAGCAGTGTCTTTAACTATGTATGCAGCATGGTTTCTACTCCTTTGTCAAACTTATTCCTGTCTGGGTGCTCTGTGTCTGTTGACTCTTCTATTGTAAACACATTGCTTAGACTCTCATGGAAGCATTCAGGTCACAGAGAAGCAAGGGCTTTACCATGGTTATGGGGACACAGTGGACTGTCGGTCTCTTGAACATGAAGATGATTTCATCAAGCACAGAACCTCAGGTCTGAGTAGTCTTGCTATAGATGAAGAATGTAGACGGTGGAATGGTGGAATGGCTCTCGCTAACAGGAACAGCTGTCAGGTGGGATTTTTGGGCTCGTCAGTTGTATTTTAGGACCACCAAGTCTAGTCAGTGACATGGGATCCTGAAATGTCACCATGCTTAAGACCAGTTGGTCATTGATAGAGCTGCTTTTTGATCTCATTTAGGACAAATTCCAGCAATGGAATGAATTCCAAGCTCTATTCTTAAGTGGTGATTCATGAGGGTTCTGTCCACATGTAGGGGTTTGCAGAGACTATTGTCCTGCCTGATGCCCACCACACTTTCATGCTGACCCCTTCCCTTCCAGCAGGTGGGCATGCAGAAGGTACCTAGCACCTCTGGACCCTGGGATAATAATGAAAAGCATAACTTAGTGAACAGCCACTAACTCATTCAACTCTGGGGGTTGAAGGGATCATAGAATGTTTCAACTCTGAAAGGACTTGTTCTGTGGAAAATTCAGGCACACTTATATGTTGTATGTAAAGTCAGGGGTCCCCTGGTTCCTGGATGCTGGGTTGGACTTGCCTGAGTTGTGGTCTTCCCCCTTGGCACTGAGGAGTGATTCATCTTACCAGCCTAAATGGACAGGATAAGTCCTAAGGCAGGTCAACAAAAGGCACGTCCTCACCATCAGAGAGATTTTACTTGGTAAAATGTCTCCCTCGCCCATAAGAAGCGTTTACTCAGAAGATCCTGTTGGTTCCTCCCATGGTGAGCAGGATGGCCCTAGAGGAATGGCTTCACTGTCTCTGCCTTTGTTTTCTTGTCCATGAAGTTAGAATAAGAACGCTCCCTCCTGCATAGCCTTTTGTGAGCATCCCATGAGGCCATGAACAGGAAAGGGTCTCCGCAGTGCTTCCCAAACTACTTGTGTTCACCAGTTACTTCTTGAGCCCTCCTTCCTGCCTATCAGCTGATAGTCTGGCTTCTGCGATGACAGTAGGGAACCAGGCAGGCGTGGCCCTTGCCCTCAGAGAGCATCACTGTGGCACTCACTTCATCATCATCACCCCAGTAGGTTTACCATCCCCCCTATGTGGAGAAAGGCTGATGAGAGTCAAAGGAAACCCCTGGGGAGGAGGGAAAGTGGATTTCAGTCTACTTTCAGCCCTTCCGGTCCCTTGTTAATGGGCCCAGAATCCCCCCTATTAATGGTAAGCTCCCTGGTTTCCAAGCACATGAGTCAAATGGAACTGAACGTGTGGAGTTCATTCTTCATGTTGAAACCTAAAATCCACCAGGTGACCCTGAGGGGACTGGGGGGTGGGGTGGGGGGCAGAGAGTCCCTCCAGACGCACAGGTTGTCTGCACAGCGAGCCCCCAGGACAGGCATCGTTTGCTCCAGTAAAGAGCATTAGGTTATAGTCCTTACGTCATGGATCCCTAACAAAACCAATAGCATGAGCTTCGGTTACTCATTTGTAAAAGAAAGATAATGATAGCGCCTGGCTTCTTAGAACCTTTCTGAGGGTCATAACAGGACTTTTATTACAGTGCTTTGCATATGGTATGTCTTCGTAAGTGTTGACTATTCTCACATAACTAACACTATCAGTATTACTATTAAAATGTTCCCACGTCTTGTGCAGTAGGTATGTCACCAGGAAGTGTATCCTTATTTAAGAGGTGAAGTGACAGGGGCTCAGGAGAAAAGTGACTTGCTCAAGAGCCAGAACGCAGTTAGCGCACAGCTGAGCAGGCGTGCAGATCCATGACATCCCATTTCTCGGGGAAGGGTTGGCGGCATCGAGCTGAATGTGCTCACACAGCTGGGTTTCTGCAGCCCCAGCCTCGTCAGATGGTGGCTAATGAGCTCAGCTCCCAGCAACAGCCTCTACCCCAAAGCATGCTACCACCTGCAGCACCGGAGACTGGAAGCTGGGTGCTCTCTGCACCACGAGGACTCTTCTAGGGCTGAGCTTTCTAAACTGGGACGGCAGACAAGCCTTTTCCCCACAGGTATTCGAGGTTTCATGAAATCCTCCACTGTCAGGCTGAACCTCTCTTATTAACAATGTATTGTGTGCTCATTTTGATGCTATTTTAGAATAGTCACAGCACTTGTTTAATACCATCCATATACAACCAGTTTTATCTTTTAAAAAATTCTTTGTTATCAGCCTAAAAGAGCACATGATGGACACTAAGAAACACTATTGATTACCTACTTTGCAGGGTATTGTTCTCAGCGCTGGATTTAGAAGCTTTAGAAGACTCAGTACCTCTCCTCCAGGTATTTGCAGTCCTGTAGGAAGGACAGGAAACATCCATTAATAATCCATACTGGCAGGCAGTGCATCATGAGGGCCAAGTGGTGAGGTCAAGGTGAAAGTGAGCACCGTGGATACAGGTGGATAAGGAAGGTCCCTGGCTATACGGAAACCTTCTTACTGGAGATGGTCCCGGGGAAAATGGAGGAGGATTCATGCCTGTCTGATCTCCTAGTGTCAGGAAGCACGAGTAGGATTTAGCAGGTTTGTTTGCTTTTAGTTGTAAGTTATTTTATTCGTGACTTGGACTTCTCATGGGCGGCATCATTAAATGCAGTCTTTGAGGGAAAGGTACCATCGGCATGAATAAGGTTGGCAAGGAAGTGGTAGAGTCCCCATCATTGCAACCAGAAACATTGGGGCCTCGGTCTTTATTGTTTATTTATTTAAATTTTTTTATTTTTTATTATTATATTTTATTGTTAAATTTAATGGGGTGACATTGGTTGGTAACAATTAGGTAGTTTCCAGAAGTACAAGTCCACATCACATCACCTATGCATCGCATTATGTGCCCACCTCCCAGAATCAGCTCCCCTTCCATCACCATATATCTGGTGCCCACTCCCTATTTATTTAAATTTAAATGTATTTTTCCATTACAGTGGACTTACATTATTCTCTTTGTTTTAGGTGTACAACACAGTGGTTAGATATTTCTATACCTTACGGTGCAACCCCCCAGCCCACAGTACCCATCTGACAGCACATGTGGTTATTACAGCATTATTGACTTCATTGCTAACATTGTTGCAAAGTTATGGTGGTGATTTTTACAGGTTCTCACTGTCCCATAACTAAGCTGCATGTCCCTGTCTGTTGCGCAGATAACATCAGTTCCCAGTACCTTCCTCCGGCTGTAATTTCCACAAAGCATTGAGAACCCTTACACTAGGCAGGTACAAAGCAGCATGTTCTATGTCACAACTCTAATCCATGTTCAGTAAATCTCAGGTACTCTGAGTTCAAAGATGGGTACTGGTTTTTGCCTTATTTATTTTATTTATTTATTTAATCATTGTCTGTTTGATACTGTCTTTGAGACTAATGGCTTTATAGCAATTTTTTTTAAATCCTGATTGGTGTTGGTACACACTTATAAATACGCAGTAGTAGGAAAATAATTTGGTTTTAGTGGAGAGTAAATCTGGTGACACAATTGAAATATTCTACAAATTGATTTTAACATTAGTATTTCTTAAAGAAAAACTGGCATTTGTTACCCCCTTGGTAATCTGAATTATAAAAGCGGTTCTTACATGTACAATGGCAGGAAAACAGAATATAAGTCGCACAAAGCAGATGTACGAGGGCTGTCTGGAAAAAAAATCCAGCCATTGTTAATATAATAAGAATGGTTGCATGGCTGGATATTTTCTGGATCGTCCTCGTGTGTCTTATATTTGTGGGGTATTGATGGCCAGCCAGATCTCATTTGTTTAGCTTCAAAGTAACTATGCGTAGAAATGAGTAGTCGTGCTGATTTCTGGAGGGGTGTAGCAGGTACAATACCGGTTAACTGTGGGCTTTTGTGTGCTTATCCCATACTGGTTAGTCCTGAAACCTTCAGACAAATCTTTCATTGCTCTTTTCTTCTGCTCTGTTTTCTTCCTTTCTGTTGTTTTCTCCCATTCCCTCATCTTCTTTTCCCTACATATGTTAGGACTTCTTCAGTTGCAAGTGACAGAAAACCTAAACTGGCCAAAGTAAATGACAGATTTGAGTAATAGAATCACAAAATCTAAGTGAAGCAATTTATGGCTTGATCAAGGGACTCAGTGTCCTCAGGATCCAGTGTCTCTCATCCCTCTCTGTGTGCTCCTTTCTCTGCATTGAATATAAAGCGAAGGGGCAGGCATTACGTTGGTGGGAAGATGGCAGTGGTGAGCTGAGCATCTTGACTGACCCACACGTCCATGAAAAGAGCCGCCGGGAGCTGAGTGCATGGTGAGCAGGTTGGCATTCTATTCATACAGACTCAAGAGCCAAATTGATTGTCTTGATTTAATTCACAAAGCACTGAGGACACACTAAGGGAATGAGCAACAGATAAAGATGAAAAGAAAGATACTTTCTAGAGAAAAACAAGATAGTACTGAGAGCAAAATACCTGCTTGAGATTGTAATAAGAGTCAAGGTGAGGCAAATGAAGGGATAAATATGGATTAAGTACAAGATCCCATTTGCTAAAGGACTGTGGTAGAACCCAGTAGAAACTAGAGTTCTATCAATGCCATTTATGTTGTAGGCCAGATCGGGTCAAACACAGGGAACAAATGCTGTGTGAAACGTCTTTCTACCTGAAGAAGTCCTTAGTCCTTTTTCTAAAAAAACAAATATCATTAAGGGTCTGCAGAGTATTGGGTTTTGCCCTGTAAGTTTAAATTCAGAAAGGCCATGATTTTCTCTCTAAAAACTTAGGCAGTGCTAGGAAATCTCATGTACATGTCCACTGAGTATTTACTAAGCACCTACTGGGTAACACAGACTGTCACACACAGCCTGGGAATTTGTATACACCACTAAATAAAACAGATGGTGTTCCTTATCGACCTGCTAGGCTGACAAAGTCTGTCCGCCCAGGTTTACCTAATAGAGCTCATCTTGATTCGTGAGGTTTGAAGTCACAGGCATGTTTCTAGGAAAGACAACTGAAAATGTAATCAATAACCCCACTCAACTCCAGACTCCTTCTCTCAACACTACTGAATGTTTCCACTTTTTGTTCATAAAAAACTATTTCCTTGGGGAAGCCGGGATGGCTCAGTGGGTTAAGCGCTCACTTTGCAGCACCGGGAACTCAGGATCAAATCCCGGCCCCGGCCCGTGCGGACCCATGTGCTGAACTGGGGAGCTCCCCCAGTTCAGTTCTCTCTCTGTCTCTGTATCTCTCTCTCTGTATCTATCTCTCTCTCTCTCTGTCAAAAACAATTAAAAAAAACCTTTTTTAAAATAAAAATAAATGATTTCCTGGAATCTTTTGTTCATATATATATATATATATATATATATATATATATATATATACACACACACACATATATATATATATATATGTATATATATAATATACTCTATAATGACTGTCTTGAAAATGACTTAATAAGCCCGCAGTCTTGCTGCTGTCCTAATATGCCCATAGATCACTTTAGTGTCATTTGTTAACCCACTTTGGTAAATAAAAACTCTTTTGAGAGACATCATCAAGATAGCAGCATGAGAGGAGCTCTTGAAACCGCTCCTGGAAAGACAACAAATTAAACAACTAAAATCCAACCAGAGACTCCCTAAGTAGCACACAGCCTCAGCTGAGAGACCCAAGAAAATTCCTAAAGCTGGAGAAATGGAGGTGAATGAGAGAAAAAGAAAGGGAGCCATGTGGAGCCCCGCCCCAGAGCACAACCCGGAGACACACCCAGTGACCGATGCAGAGGCTGAGCTGAGTCCCGCAGAGGAGAGACTGACCCAGGTGGGAGCTGGGGGTCCAGGAGCAGAACGACTCTGGAAATCAATCAATGTGCTACACCACATAAACAAAATTAAAGCTAAAAACCATATGATTATATCAATTGATGCAGAAAAAGCATTTGACAAGATACAACATCCATTTATGATCAAAACACTTAATAAAATGAGTATAGAAGGAAAATGTCTCAACCTAATAAAGGCCATATATGATAAACCCTCAGCGAATGTCATACTGAATGGGGAAAACTGAAACCTTTTCTTCTAAAATCAGGAACGAGACAGAGATGTCCCCTGTCACCACTGCTATTCAACATAGTGCTGGAAGTTCTAGCCAGAGCCATCAGGCAGGAAAAAGAAATAAAAGGCATTCAAATTGGAAATGAAGAAGTTACACTGTCACTTTTTGCAGATGATATGATTCTTTATATAGAAAACCCCAAAGACTCCACCAGAAAACTGTTAGAAATAATAAATAAATACAGTAAAGTTGCAGGATACAAAATCAATGTACAAAAATCCACAGCTTTTTTATACATGAACAATGAAACATCAGAAAAAGAAATGAGAAAAATGATACCATTTGCGATCAAAACAAAAATAAAATACTTAGGAATAAACTTAACAAAGAATATGAAGGACTTATACACGGAAAACTATGAGACACTATTAAAAGAAATCAAAGAAGACACAAAGAAACGGAAGGATATTCCATGTTCATGGATTGGAAGAATCAACATAGTTAAAATGGCCATATTACCCAAAGCAATATACAGATTTAATGCAATTCCCATCAAAGTCCCACAGACATTCTTTCAAGAAATAGATTTAAAAATTATCAGATTCATATGGAACCCAAAAGGCCCCGAATTGCCAAAGCAATCCTCCGGAAAAAAAATAGGCTGGAAGCATCATGCTCCCTGATGTCAGTCTATACTATAAAAAGTCAATAATCAAAACAGCTTGGTATTGGCAGAAAAACAGACATATAGACCAATGGAACAGAATCGAAGACCCAGAAATAAACCCACAAATATACATACAGATAATCTTTGACAAAGGAGCAAAAAATATAAAATGGGGAAAAGAAAGCCTCTTCAGTAAATGGTGCTGGGAAAATTGGAAAATCACATGCAAAAGAATGAATGAATCTGGATTGTGAACTGTCACCATATTCCAAAATTAACTCAAGGTGGATTAAGGACCTCTATATAGGATCCAAAACTATAAAGTGCATAGAAAAAGGCATCAGAACTAAACTTACAGACGTTGGGCTCAGAGAGCACTTTATGAACTTGACCCCAAAGGCAAGGGAAGTAAAAGCAAAAATAAATGAATGGGACTCTATCAAACTAAAATGCTTCTACACAGCAAAGGACAACATCAACAAAGTAAAAAGGAAACCAACAGAATGAGAGAAAATATTTGCAAACAGTGCCTCTGATAAGGGGCTAATATCTAAAATATATAAAGAACTTATACAGCTCAACAACTAAAAAACAAACAATCCAATAAAAAATGGGCAGAAGACCTAAATAGGCACTTCTCTCCTGAAGACGTACAAACAGCCAACAGATACATGAAAAAAATGCTCAACATCACTAGCAATTAGAGAGATGCAAATTAAAACCACAATGAGATACCACCTCACACCTGTTAGAATGGCTATCATCAACAAGACAAGGGATAACAAGTGCTGGAGAGGCTGTGGACACAAAGGAACCCTCCTACACCACTGGTGGGAATGTAAATTGATACAACCACTGTGGAAGGCAGTGTGGAGGTTCCTCAAAAAACTAGGAATGTAATTACCATATGACCCAGCAATCCCTCTCCTGGGAATCTACCCAAATAACCTGAAACTTAATCTGCAAAGATACATGTACCCCAATGTTCATCTCAGACGGTGGTCAAGCCCTGGAATCAACCAAAGTGTCCTCTGACAGGTGACTGGATAAAGAGGTTGTGGTACATTTATACAATGGAATACTACTCAGCAATAAGAAAAGATGAAATACAGCCATCTGTGACCACATGGACAGACCTTGAAAACATCTTATTAAGCGAAATAAGTCAGAATGAAAGAATCACGAAACATATGACCTCGCTTATAGATGGAATATAAAACTGAAAGGAACAAAAAAACAAACACTCATGGACACAGTCAATAGTTTAGTGATTACCTGAGGGTAAGGGAGGAGGTGAGGGGGGGGAGATGGGGGGGAGAAGGGAGGGGGAATCAAACACACGGTGATGGAAAGTGAGCTCATTCTGGGTGGTGAGCACATAATGCGATGTATAGACCATGTCAGGTAGAATTGTACACCTGGAAACAATGTCATTGATATCTATTAATGTCACCTCAATAAAATTAACAACAACAAAAAAGATATGTGACCCAAAAAACCCCAAAAATCAAAACTCTTCCACTGTTGTCCCCAAGTGGCCCTCGAGCCACTTAACGCCAGCCTAGTTCTTTGTGCATGTTGTTCTCTCGGTTTTGGCTGTTGTGGATCATTATTAATTATTTCTTCACAGGGTATTAGCCAAGAGTTATCACAATGCGATGATGGCACAGGTTCACGAAGATGAAATGCTCTAATTAGGGAGCAGAGTTGAGGAGTAAGCAGTTTTTAAAGTGGGTTGAGATCTGGTGCAAGCTGGTTCCCCTCGTACGCTTGCATATAATTGGAAACGCTGACTGCTTGCTTAATATGGAACAATATGCTTTCTCTACATGTATTTTAAGATTTCGCATCTATTCATTTAATAGCTGATTTAAATGAACTCGTAACTGATGAAAATCCACAGGAAATAGAATTAGAAATCATTTTGACAAAAACGATCCAGAGGCTTGGCACGGCCAGCATTCACATCGTCCCTGTCCCTCTCATAACACCAAATGGCTCCCAGAGAGCACACAGAGATCTCATGGGGACGATTTTGATCGTTGCTGTTCTGATTGCAAAGGTAACACTCGTTCATCGTAGGTATGTTAGAAAAGACAGAAAACTACAGAGCAGGAAATTGAAGCCAGCCACAATTAAATTTACATTTCAGCTGATGTCTTTTTAAAAAGTACCATGCAAAGGAGCCTTCATAAAATATGGGGACCTCTTATCATTTCCCACTAAAGGCTGAGTACAACAGCATAAAAACAAAGCTTTGCTCATGTTATCCTTCCCCTTGCTTTCCAACCCTTGCTCTACAATATGTGGTCCTTGAGATAAACACGTTCTCTGTCCAGGAAGAGCTTGGCCAATGGAAAGAAACCCTCTGTCGTCCATCTGTCTTTTTATGTCTGATGTTTGTGGAGAGGAGTGCGTCATTTTGTTATGATGGTAATGGAACATAAGTGGTTAAAAATAAAGCCATGTGAAAACGAGGAGCAGGAGAAGGTAGGGAGGGCAGGTTGGACTCTCCATCTGCCTTGAAAATGACTCGCTATGACAGCTCCCCCCTCTGAGCAGACGTACTTCTTGTTGATGTATCACAGGGGGGTCTCACTCTCTTTTATTTAGCTGTAGATTGTGGAATATACATATATGCTCTCTGGAAAGTATCCAGCCATGTAACCACTCTCGCTATATTGACAACAGCTGGATTTTGTCCAGACTGTATATATATGTGTGTATGTGTATACACACACATACACATACACACATACATATACACACATACATGTGTAGATATGTACATGCATACATGCATGCATGCATACATATATATATAAAATTTCAAAAACAGAAGCTTCTTTATACCATGCTTTGACATCGCAGACCCCAGCCACCCTGCAATGCCATGGTGACGTTCATGGGGAATGACCCTGGTCCCTTGTAGTCACCTATGGAACTCCTTGTTAATGGCGTGCCAGTCAACCAAAGTGTGAAGAGCCATCTCACTCTAAGTAGAACCAACCTGAGACCCTGCTCTGTGTCCCAGGCAGTGGCCACAGCTTGGCATCAAAGCCCTTTGCGTGGAGAGGTGGCCTTTTCACCCCTCTGCCCCTAAATGGACCTAGTAAGAAGCCTGTCTACCAGAGACCCCAAGTTTCCCAGGGGGTCAAGGTTCACCTTCCTGTCATAATACCATGTGCCCGACAGTAGGCAGCAGGGTCTGGCCTGTGGAGAAGGTCCATCTTTCCTAAATGGAAGCCACTGAAGGCAGAGAAAGTCACCATTTGTGTTTTCTCACCTGCCCAGAACCTCCTTAAAGCCTAAGTCTAAAGGCCTGAGGCAAGACCTCTCCATCAGCACCCCCACCCCCACACTCCCCATCCACGGGCACAGGCTGGAGAAAGCTTGGCGTGTTCATTCATCTTCCCTGACCTGAGACTGCTCGCTGCCAGCACAGGTGGGAGAACCCGGCTCAGAGGAGCCCCTCAAACACCAGCGACAGGACAGTGGCCCTGTGCCCTCCGGCTCCAGGGCCTCAGTGCTTATTACCGTCCCCCCACCTTGGAGCTCCGGTCGTCCCCCTGCTTCCTGAACCCCTGCTCACGCCGAAGGTCTTTGCTTCAGCACTACCTCCTCAGGGAAGCCTGCCCTCCTTGTGCAGGTGTTTGCTGCTTCGCTTCATGGTCCTACTCTGTGTAAAACCCTAAGGCAACTCTCTGATCATTAGATTAAAAACCGTCTTGTCCAGGAGACAGGAAGCTCAGGAGAAGGGGGCCGTGTGTGTCCCCGCTGCTTGGTCCAGTGCATGACCCACCGCATGAACTCAGGGAACACCCCGGTGAGTGAGATGTCGTCTTGTTTACATGATTTGATTGTGATACATACCGGTATCAACAAACAATAGACTCCATTGGAGCACAGAGATAAAAAACAAAACAAAGAATAGGGCGGTGGGAGAGAAATACATGAGGCTTCTTACGTTTTTAGTCCCACTTTTAAAGGGTAATGTCAGTATGGTAAGCTGCTCCTGCATTTTTAACGAAGGCAACTTGGGCATAGTCAGATCTGAAGGTGACCCGAAGAATCTCTGGTCTGGTATTAGGGGTGCCTTTTCATGTTTCACATCTTCCTTGTCTTCCAGACTTCCAGGGGACATCAGAGCCTCACACCTTTTTGTTTGAGAAGCTCATATGCATTCCCTATAAACCTCCCAAATGTGTGAAATAATTACCCTAGAGACAGAAGAGGGCTCCCACCGTCAGATATTCGTTTAAGAGACTATGCGAGGCATTGTTCTGTTACGGGTCAGATTACAACTTGTTCCCGCTTTCAAAATACATTTCGAGTTACATTATTAAAATGCACCATACGGTGTCTTTGTGTAGAAAGTGGAAAAATAGGACTTGCGGTGGGGCAGACTTCTCGAGGACCCCAAGTTTTTTATTTTCCTTGAAACATTCCTTCACTTTGAAAATTAAAAGTAGGCCAGGGAGAGAAATGCCTGATGTGAATTTCTTCGAATAGCCCCAAACTCTTCTTTCAAATTAGTACAAAAGCAATTCAGCATTTTTAGTCCCAGATTGATGAAGAAAAAAAAAGTGCATATTAAGCTTTCCTTATTAATTAAAGGCAGTGAGGAAAGAATTATCCTAGCTCAAGACGATGAGAACAAATAATGCTGGGAAAATGAGCTTGCCGGATGCGTGTGTGGGTAGTTTGTGTTCGTGTCGGAAGTGTTAAAACAACTCATGACAGGCGGGCTGCACGGATGGGAAAAACCACAAGCTTTTGAGTGTAATTTCAAGTTAGACTTGGAAAACTGTTCTAGAAAACTCTCCAGAGAAACGATGCTGCTTTCGCCCCATGAGACAAACAAGATGAATGAATCGATCATGCTCAACCCTAGTTCTCACCCTTGTCCACAGCCCAGCTCGTTTATACCGGGTGAATGATGATCTGGGTCGCCACCAGAAGTGGCTGGTATGGCGACAACTTTTACGGAGTTTCAGAAGGAAAAATCATGTATTAAACGCCTCTCTCCTACTCAGTCCCTTGAGTTCCAGGCGTGAACCACTCACCCATCTGTGTAAGAGCAATGGGCATAGTTCTTTGTAAAGTAACAAGAGTGGAAGAAAAAATGAGGAGGGTTGGGAAGAAGATGGTCTTTTGAATTCTAAGCATTCTCTGTACCTCTAGTCTTTCCTAACCGTCCTTCTCTAGGTAGAGTGCCCTTGAGTTTTATTTGGACAATTGCTTCCTGCTGAGAACTACTCAGTTATCTTAAGGATGTGGGTATTTAGGGACGTTTTGGTTTTTTTTTTCTTGCTTCAGGAAAGAATGGTTCTGAGTTACCTCAGGAAAGTTAGCCTGATACAGTTTCCCAGTGGGTATTCAAAAACTGTTACAGGGAAGGAAAGACTTTTTCCTCTCTGCTCTAAGTACTCGATCGAGGCCTGAGAATTAAACCGGCAAAAGACAGACTGGAGACATGTATGCATATTTTATTTGATGTTAATATTTTTACGTGTACACAAAGCCTTCTATATGTATAAAAAATGATGACCCAAGGAAGCAGAGGGCCCTAAATGCACATATATAGGCATACACACACACACACACACACACACACACACACACACTATTTTAATGAAGAATCATAAATTATGAACACATGACAATACAAAGGAAAATGGGGTTTGCACTACGGGTAGTAAATTGTGGGAAGGTGACTTGAATGTAGATGAGGGAAACTAATGGAAGATGTGGGTTATTTTAGTAGGTTGGTTTGTACAGATCCAATTTGGGATCAACCCCCCATCTCGGGTGATAAGAACGTTCTCTTTTTCCTGGTAGGGTGGGAAGGCACCTTTCTCGTAGGAGACCCTGCTTTTGGGTAAAAGGGGGAGATCACAGAGCACTTCATACATCGGCTGTGCTTCCAGGTGCTTTCAGCTCCAAATAATCAATATGCCACCGTGATATTATGGCCTGGCATGTTCTGGTCCCGTCCTCTGCAACCCCCTTGCAAATCAGCAGTGTTTGCAGCAAACAAAGGAAGAGGCGTTTGTTTTAAAAGTTAATTTCCTTCTCCTGGCCTTCTGTCTTTCTCTTGCCTCCCTCCTCCTCTCACTCCCTCCTCCTCGCCCCTCCTCCCTGCCTCTCCCTTTCTCTCTGTGAGGCACTGATGTGATGTTAAAGGGACCAGGCTCTTATCAATTTATCATGGGTGGCAGGCGCGTTTCATCTTGAGTACCAGCGCTGGGAGATCCATCAGGACTGTCTGGAGAACTGTGCTGTGAGGAATTTTGAGGTTCAGTCTCTGCTCAGTGGGAGAGGAGCTGTGATCAATTAATGATGTCTGTCAAGGGCACATGCCACAGATACCAGCTCATCTTGCTGCAGGCCACACCAACCTCATCTCAGCTCTCACAGACACTTTATTTTCTGACTGTTTGTTGTAACAGCCTTTAATCAACCGGAGCCATCATAGCTAAGGAACACGTGTGAGGTCACACATGGATGGGACGTGCCAAACAGTAGAGATCATCAGAACAGGTAGAATTTCCTTTTAGCATTTTCCAAGTCACGTACATCACTGTTCGCAGTACAATACAAAATTACTTTACTTGTCTGTCTGTGTGTGTGTTTGTTTTTGTTTTTTGTTGTTTTTGTGTGTTTTGTTTGTTTGTTTGTTTGTTTTCAGAATAGGCAGAACTTACCTTTTACTTAAACCACTTATTCTATGACTTTCCCTGTACATGTAATGGTTTATTTTAAAGCAATACACAGGACATTGCCAGGTTTTGCAAACAGCACCTCACGTCTGGAGTTTTGGCAAATATTCTGCTTTACTTGGTCCCTGTAGATAAAATGGGATTCTGTAACCCTGAAAGCAGAGTTCTTTGTGTTTGAAATGCAGATCCGTCCGGTTGTGCAGGGTACATTTGAAGTCTCCAACACCAGTGCAATCCCCAGATGGTCACATTAGCACCACTCCCTTCCATGAACAGAGGCTCTGCACCTTGTTCAGCTGTCACTTAGAACAGGCACCTCAGCAATGCCTCTGGGCACAAGCCACCACAGGGACCATGTCCCTTAAAAGTTTTTGAAAGCCAATTTTATTTCTCTGTCCTATAATGCAAACTCAACTCCCTTCCAACACCTACCTGCTTCCTCCAGTTCCTGACTCAGGTCTGTTGCTAAAGTTAGGAATGCACTTCAGTCTGTGTTGTGAATAAGACTGTGATACGTAGCCCATGGGATCTGCCTCTGTCCAGCCCTGTTAGATTGGGTATTAAATGAGACTCTCGTCTTTCTTCTGTCCTTCTGTAGTCCCGTCCCCTAGCTGCGTAGCCACATATCATAGGAGCTGGGTAACTAGTTGCTGAATAAAGGACTGCAGATTTTCCTAAATGTGCGTTCCCTGCCACCGGAGCTGTGGGCCTTGGCCGGGGGCCCTGAAATGCACCCATGTGCTTTCGGAGGCTGGTCTAGTGTAAGTGCCTTTCTCGCGCTAGTGTGGGTGCAGGCCTAGGGTGCTGGGGAGGTGATGCTTCCCCAGGGGCAGCCCTCAGCCAATGACAGGTGGGAGTTGCAGGGTAAGTCTTCCAGCTTCCCGACCCTGGGATGGGAGACACACATAGGGGTGCGTTCTATGTTACCTTCTGACGAGCCCCCTTCCCCAGTGGACTGGGCCCCAGTTACACAAGCGCTATCCTGCTTGTGAATATACCTTATAGTGGCGTTCTTCCCTACCCTATTATACTTCCCTGTACTCCTAATGAGGCTTCGCGAGAGCATGTCTCACATAATCCATTTGCACTCAAGTTCTTGTCTCCGGGTCCGCTGTGGGGAAGCGGGCCTGAGGCACTCATAATAAAGCAGGAAGGAGCAAGAGAATTCAGTGTGCCGGCCACTGCATCAGCGCAGCTGTCCAGCCGCCAGTGACGCGGGGGTCGCACCTTTGCGTGATAAGGATCACCTACCCCCTGGTTCTTCCCACCCTGCAAGAACCAAGCCCACCTGGGAAACTGAGCCCAGAACCGAAGAAAGCGCTTGAGAGAAGAAACCCAGGCATCACTGTTTGTTCAGCTAATGTAATTTGAAGGGCTCTCTTTGAATTCCTAGTGTTGTCAGTCGGCAGCGGTAGCACCAGCCAGTGCTCAGCGATCAGGGAACCTGCTCAGAAAGAAGTGGAAAAGGAAAAAACTCAGTCTGCCTATTGCTGGAGTTCCTGGTCGTATATGTCACTTTAGCAGACTTGATCTGTGCTAATTCTATAGCCTGCTGACGTACTGCCTTCATCCTGTTTCTGCTGGGTTTTGCTCATGAAACATTTTTGGGGTTATTTTTGTTTGTTTTTTTGTTTTTTCTGGGGTCTTTTGTGTTGAGGTTGAATAAACAAACTGGATTTGACTTTACATTTTGATACCATCAGCCACGGTGCAGTATTGTCTTATCTGCCAATTAAAAATTAAAATACAAAACTGTTCTGCCTTTAAGAAATCTAATGTTTTTTCTGTGATTGCACTTACCCTCTAAATCTCAAAGGTTCATTGGGGTCTTTTTGGTGCTTCAGAAACTACAATTAAAAAACACAATTTCTGTGTCTCTTTTTTCAAACAGTGATCTCCAGGGAAGTGATGTGGTGTATTTAAATATTCTCATTTAAATACTCTGATACTTAAATATTAGAGCGCTGATAGGATTTCTAAGCCCCGTCTTCATCTCCCTCGTCTTTACAAGCGAAGAAAGCGCTTGAGAGAAGAAACCCAGGCATCACTGTTTGTTCAGCTAATGTAATTTGAAGGGCTCTCTTTGAATCCCTAGTGTTGTCAGTCGGCAGCGGTAGCACCAGCCAGTGCTCAGCGATCAGGGAACCTACTCAGAAAGAAGTGAAGCCAACTGACTTTTAATAGCAGATCAATTGTGTGTGTGTGTGTGTGTGTGTGTGTGTGTGTTTTGCTGACTCTGGCAAGAAGGTAAACTAATAATACCTTGAATCCAGTAGGGTTGTGTTGCTTTCTATCATAAAATATATTTAAGATTAACCATGTCGGGCTTTTCCTTGAGTTCCAGAAAATGATTAATGTCAATTCTGGAGCCCAAGGATTTTTATTTTTATTTTTTTTAGTTCATTTAAAATTAATTTGGCATTTCAGGCCTTTGCAGATTCGACGTTTCAAATTCATTTAGCTTCTCTCTTTGGCTCCTCATTCTTCTAGAAGCGCCATCAGAGCTGTTAGCTATGGCGGGCATCACTTTGCTTCAACGTATGCACATGTAGGCATGTTCCTCACTGAGCCAATGGAAATGGAATGTTAGAGGCTGGGTTATCTACAGATGAGGTGACACCAGGCAACCACTGTCACTGTGGGAATCGTGCATAATAAAGACGTCTTCCAGGTTCCCATTGAAGGCCTACTTATTTGTCGCAGAAAAACAGAGACCCCCCCCAGTCCAAGGACAATGATAGAATTTGGATTTTGAATTTGTCACAGGAACACAGGCATTTTCTAATTGCCTGCTGTGCCTCTCCCAAGCTATGAGCTGGAAACATGGGAACAGTCCTGAAGTTTAGGACATCCAAGGCAGAACAACATTCAGTTTTCTTTAATATAGAAACATTCCATGCATGGAAATCTTAATCCTTTTAGATGAAATAAAACCATTTATTTGGATTCTGGAATAATCTAAAGCATAGTGTTCTGCTAAGCTCCATCCCACCGAGAGGCTTTAAGAATTTGTATTTTCTTGCAGTAAAGGAATCTATTTTACTTGGCTTAACTAAACATTCTCCAACTTTATCTTAACCATAGATATGCTGGGTTTTTGTTATTGTTGCTGGTGGTGGTGTTTTGTTCATTATTGTTTGTTGGCTTTGTATGTATGTGTGCATGTGTAAGATTTTTGTCCTGGGGCTACAGGTAAATATTTATAAATACATCGATATCTGGCACGAGACATTCTCTTGCCTTAGATTTTTTAAAGGCAGAACAGTTTTGTATTTTAATTTTTAATTGGCAGATAAGACAATACTGTACTGTGGCTGATGGTATCAAGATGTAAAGTCAAATCCAGTTTGTTTATTCAACCTCAACACAAAAGACCCCACTGTCCTGTGTAATTACCTCTCTGAGGCTGGGGCACTGGATGAAGCATTTCTTCATATGACCCTTTTTGTTGGCTGCTGTCATGGCTGGTGGTGGATTTTTCTAGTAGGGTTGTTCCTCAATGCTGGTTTGGCAGGTGGGCTTTATTATAGATAAGCACTTCAGGGGTGCCTACTTTTTCACTAAAAATGCATCAAAATATTGTGAATGGAGCATAAATTGTAGTTATCGTAGTAAGAGGAGCCTCCAAGTAGCTTGAAGAAGAAGCCTTGGTAGATGAAAGAAACAGCAGACTGGAGTCCAGGGGGTTGGGGGTGGGGGTACTTGCCCAGTGGCACTGCCAGGGCCATTGGCAAATACATGACCTTGAGAAAAACACTCCAACTTTAACTGGGATTCAATTGTGCTATCTACAAAATGAGAGAGTTGAAATGCATTCTAGGTTCTTAACCTCTTTTGGTTCTTACACCCACTTTAATCAGCTAGTGAAGGATATGCCCCAGTTTTATGGGGAAAAGAGCATATTCCCAGACAATTTCACCAGGTTCTCAACCCTCCCATCCCAGACCCACTCAAAGATTACCCGGTGGAATGCAGAGCCTCAATTAAGAGCTCCCGATGAGATGTGTCTTTAAGTCGTCTTTAGCTCCAACGTACTTCCCCAGCACTGGTGGGAAAGTCTTGCATACATGTTCTTTTTTTTTGCTTGAATGGGTGACCTTTGTGGGTCAGGGTTTCTTTGTTGTGTCTGAGTTTATCAACACAGTGGAGAACTCCAGATGCTATTTCATTTGACATTTTTGAAATGACTGGCCTTTGAATCTAAACTGAAATTCACTCTCCCTTGTCAATATTTCTAGGGCAAACCCAGAAATGAAGAAATGCGGAAAGGACCCAGGCACATCTAGATTGGTTTAGGCAGATTTTAAGCCTCAAAAATTGTTGGTTGATTGTGGTCGGGCTGGATTATGGGGGTGGGGGGCTTGTATACACAGGTATAGTGAATACAAGGGTTTAATACCACCCTTTTACTCTTTTCCAATTCTCTTTCCTTTTGACCACCTACGTGGCATTAAGGGTGTGTTTGCCTTTGTATGATACTAAAGCAAAGTTCCTAAAAACATTCTGACTTGTATTGGTAAAGTACTTAATGATTTGAAAATGGATTTGCATGTGCCAAGATGTTAAGAATGATAGTTGATGTTTGTTAACACACTCTTGGGGGTGGATTTGTATTTGCCTATACCTGTATCATTCTCTTTCGGAAAGTTGGGGCAAGAAGAGAAAACATGCTGATTTTATGAAAAGCATTTGCTCAGTGAAATTTAATGCTACTCCTACTTGTATGGTTATTGTAAGTGTCCTCTGCCCACACACTGTATCAAATGTTTTTCAGGAACCATCTTATTTTATCTTCATGCCAACCCTTTAGGGTAGATACAGTTAGCATCTCCATTTTGCAAGTGCAGAAATGAGGCCCAGAGGGATGAAGTAATTTGCTCAAGGTTGTTCAGCTTGCAAGTGATTGAGTTACCCTTGAACCCAAAACCCAGAGAATATAGATCTTATACAGCAGACTCTCCATTAACTGAAACTCAAGAAACCAGCAAAAATGTATCAAAGATGCACTACTACAGTTATCTGGCATGGGTGCCTGTTAACTAGGAATCTACTGTCCTTTCACTAATACTCTGGGTTATCCCGGAACATTTCAGTGCTGGGGGAGGAGCTAGCACTGTTACTATCTGTGAGAAGAAAGGAAATGGGGCCAAGAAACCAGCGTTCCAGCTTTTGTATCCAAAATTTCTAGCCCAAGCTTCTAGGGCCCAAACTCACCCCTTGGCTTACTTCATTTCATCATCAGCTCTAGACCTGCGATGGACTGTCAGCTCTAAACCTGCTAAGGGCTGTATCACCTGTGAACCTACCTGGCCCCCAGGTGCTCATAGAACCAAATGAACTTCATCAAATTTTCCAAGATGAATCCTCTTATTTCTTGGCTAATGGCTCTTGATTGTATCATGATGCCTCCGGATTCCATTATAATGCCTCCTGATTCTCAGGTCCTCCTTATAATACTTCTGTTTCTGTTAGTCCTCCTCCCGCCCTCCTGTTCCGACATTTCCCCCTAGTTACGGTTTGACTACTTTATACAAGAGCATTCTCCTGCTCAAAGTGCCAACTGGAAAAAGATAATAGGATTACCAACCCTTTAGAGTTGTTTGAGAATTGTAATAGTTATTAATAATTATAAAAATAACAGTAAGACTGTAAGAATAATTGCGAAGGTTTGTTGTGTAATTACTGTGTGCCCAGGAACTGTGCAAAGTCCATTGTGCTTATTATCTCATTACATCCTATATCAGCCCGTTGAGGTAGTACTCTTATCATCATCTCCATTTCAGGGGTGACCACTTGGGGCAGAGAGGTGACATGACTTGCCCAAGATCAGAATGTAGTAAGTTTCAGGTCCTAGGTTCTGTGACTCTAGAACCCAAGCTCTTGGCTCTTAGTGTATGCGGCCTTCTCCTCATTTATAAAAAGCAGTAGGCACAGTGCATGGTACATGGTAGTAACCCCATTCATTATGTCAACAAAGAATCGTAAAGAGTCTGGGGATACAGTAGTGAATCAAACTGACTTTAAAAAATCCCTGCCCTTAGACAGCTTACATTGCCCTTGGAGGGGTGCGGGCACACAGAAAGTAAAAGAAGTGCAGTATGTGTGTGTTAGAAGATGGTCAGGTAGGTGGAGAAAAATAAAGCCAACACACGAGTGAATGCTGGAGGTGGGTGTTAGAGGAGTCATCATTGATGAGCAGTCATGGCAGGGTGCACTGCTCTTGTTGGATGATTGTCTTGACTACTGGGATGGGCTGGAGCGGGTGGTGTACTTTCTCTCTCCTTTGGATGCCATTTCCACAGCCCCTTCTACCTTTGAACATGAGGCAGCTTCAGAACAAGAAATTGGAATTCACCTGCCTAAAGTCACGTACGGCTTTGAAGTGTGAGTTTGTGATTTAGCATTTATTGGCCGTGGCCCCTGCCCAGTGGAGTCATTTAGATGTGTGTAAAGTCGATACTGTCTGCACGGGGACACGGTTGGCTTACACGGCCCCATCCTTCACAAGGGTGGCTCATTGTGTTCATGCCACTTAACACGTGGCAGCATTAAGCAAGAGGAAATGCCAGGTAGATGAGTAGAAAATCGTCTATATTTGTTTCTCCTGCTGGGTGAAGGATTTTATATGCACTGGAAGAAGCGGGAGAACTAATCCAGAACGGCCTAAGTACCTGGCACCGAGGCCGTTAGGTAGGTGTTTAAAGGAAGAAGCAAAGCATCTACCCAGCACATTAAGGAACAAGGCTTAAAAGGCAAAGTTCAACTGTATTTACTGTAGGAGAACGGGGCTTCTAGACTTTATACACAGTGGAGGGGGTGGGCAAAACCATGCACAGCGTGGGAACAGAACTTTATTCTTCCTTCTTTGGGACACTTTGTAGAAAACCATCTATCATTTTGAGGTTGGGGTACAGACACGCAGTGGTAACACTCGGGCTGTAACAGTTCCCTTTGACCTGCCTTTATGGCCAGTGTAGATTGCTGTGGCTACCGCAATTACGACGCAGTCTATATCAGTTGTTGAGAAATGCCAGTGTGGCCTGAGAGGACCATTTTGTCCCTTACAGACAGCAGAAACTAGGTGGTTTCTTTTCGCCCAGAATGTTGTGCTTGAAGCCCCTTCAGTGCCCTGTGAAGTATTGCGACTATCACCCTTTCTAATGGTTGTAGCAGACATAATCATGCCCATAGTACAGATGAGGAAACTGAACCTTAAGGAGTTTGCTTAGGTTGTCCTGAGGGCATATAGCTCGTGAAGGGAAAAACCTGGATGTGAGAAGTTTTCCTGAGCCCAGAGCTAACCAATGACTCCGTGCTGGCTTCCAAGACCCTTTTCTGCCCCTGGATGCAGATGCCATAGGAAAAATGTCGGGCATTCTCTTTCGCTCTTGGCAAACTCCGCCTTGGCTTACTTGTATGTCCTGAAGGGAACCCACATAAAGAAGCGAGTCTCCCCAGGTTCCTCAGCTGACCATGGCTGGAAGTTAGCCCCCCAAAGAGTTTATAAACTCGTTTCAGTGGTGGTGTTTTCCTGAAAGCAATCTTTGAAACAGGATCCTTCAGACACAGCTATTCATGCCTTTAGTCCCAAACCCAAGGTCATTCTCATTATCAGGCATCCCCAGCAAAGATCATAATGATGCTGCCCTCCTCCCAGGTGTGTTCGAATTTTTAAGAAAACTATTCTTGAGTCTATCAAAGCACCTGCCACCCCAAGATTTCCTATTTTCTCTCTCTCTCTCTCTCTCTCTTTTTAATCTTGTAAAGCTAACTGCTTTCAAATAGGACTCAGATTGCCGAAGACTGAAATTCATTTCCTTGAACTTTACTTAACT
This sequence comes from Craseonycteris thonglongyai, assembly GCA_004027555.1. NCBI lineage: Eukaryota > Metazoa > Chordata > Mammalia > Chiroptera > Craseonycteridae > Craseonycteris > Craseonycteris thonglongyai. The sequence continues at coordinate 7,956 of PVKE010014673.1, read as the reverse complement.
GGGCCACAGACTCATTCGGAGTGAATCATTTAAATTAATATGAGGCATTATGGTGTAAAAGGGAAATTTTCACCCTAATTCCCAATTTCAACGTTTCTCACAACCTCTGTTCTGGGCTGGGACCCCGGGATTGTGTGCAGCTGGGATAGCTGGAATGTACACACATATCTCAAAATCACATGTTCAGGCTCTAGGATTTTGAGAACTGTCACAGTGATAGAATTTATTTATTTCCTTCCTTGGTTGTTCAGTCCACTGGTTTGCCAGTGTGAACCCTGGTTAAATGTAAAAATTTGGGGAAGACAGTAAAAAAGACCTGCAGTGGGAGGTAGAGATTTTTGCATCCCCAATGATAACTTACCCCAAGCAGTGTTTGTATCGGAGGGGACAGCGCCTGTGAAAATGTAGGCGTCCCGCAGAACAATAGCAGAAATGAACAAATGGCAGATGAAAGCAGAAGGGAGAATCAAGCATATGCTGCTTGTTTGAAATGTATTTTCCTTAACGGTCTTTTCCACTGCACCCTGAGCCAATCTGTCCCTGCCATGTAGCACATTGGGCACCAAAGGCCTGTTCCCTCTGCTCGCTTTCTTAGTTGTAAGCCAACCCTTTAAAAATAAGTACACAACTGCTCGCACCAAAATAAATTTGTCATCTGGTCTTTGAAGGTAAGGAAACGAGAGGGCGCCTGTGGTCTCCTCCCACCACTTACCCACTGTAGCAAGTGACACTCGATGGTGTGTTCAGTCAACACGAATGAAACATCTGTCGGAATGAGCATTGGTGCCTCTTTAAGATTCATCCTGCTTTATTAGGAATTGGTTTTGTCTTCGAGGGAAGCAAAAGCAAAAAAAAAAAAACTCATGTAATTAAAGAGTAGTATCTTGTGCTCTCATATTTTTCCCCCTAAAGACCATATTCTTTTAAGGCCATATTTACAGTACGTTTATCTGTATTTAAATGGAACTACTTTTCCCTGAAAAGACCATCTGTTCAGAAAAACCGTCTTTTTCGTCCTCCCAGATGTAAAGTTAGGAGCTTGGTGGGATAAGCGGAGCACTGTGGATAATTGAAAATATGTGAGACACAGGGCAGGTTTGGGGCTGCTGGGGACCCGGCCAAATGATAGTCAGTCTTGCTCCGGGTGGGTGTGAAGAGGAAAGGTGAAGTTTGCTGGAGAGAGGTGTGCATCTGAAATGATAATCTTTGGAAATGGTTTTACCAAAGGGAGAAATTCTCAAGGCTGGTTAACTTCAATGATGCCTTTGTTATTCTAGATCATTTAAGTGGCCTCTGACAGCCTCTGCCTGCGGTATTTTTTGTTTATCTTACTTTCAAAAACAAAATCTTGCTTTGGAGGGTGCTGCTGGAAATATTAGTGTAAATGAGGCAGCTTAAGTCACCTTAAAGGCACTATCGATGTGTCCTGCTGGGGCAGGGTCCATAGGTGAGCTTAACAGAATGCCACTGATAGACACAGAGATACAATAAAGCGTACAGGAGCTGGAAATGGCACAAAACACAGCTACTGTTCCCACTAGTTACACGTTTATTTAACCAGGGCTTTTGGTGAACTGAGAAGCAAACAGGCACCTTAGAGCTGAGCACTACAGAGGTCCCAGGGGAACTGAAGGTTCAGGTCACATTAGCATTTCCTTTGTCACCTCACTCATAGAGAGGTCTGGGGGCTGTTTTGTTATGGGGGAAGCTTTCTTTGCAAAACACTGAAGGAATTTCACTTTAACACGACCACCACACACAAATGATGAAAGTGGAAGAGTCTTGTGAAAAAGATTAATTTTTATTTTTGAATAAGGGAATGAAGATTGGGATAGAAAAAAAACCCATCATTAGACTCTCAAGCAACACAATAAATATACACAGAGCAGGTCACATCCCTTGGATTTAGATACAAAAACTTGTTCATACAAGTGGGGGATTGTTACACCGAGTATAATGCACTTGTGCAAAAAGTTTAATGTGAGAGGGATCCACGAAACATGGATTTCTCATACCAGCTAGATGATCTGCTTTTGTGTGCATATTTCCCAAAATGTGTTTGATGGAACGCTTGTCTGTCAGGAGGCTTAGCAAAACCGCATGGTTAAGACCCTGGTGAATAAAGTTTGGGAAATTTCGCTTTCTTGGTATTTTTCCTTTCTTTAGTGTCCCTCCTGATTGGTAAATGGCCCACTTACCCATGATCCTTTGGACTAGTACTGTCCTGTTACTTGCATTCTGCTGTGTTGGATGGAAGTAACACGCTTTCCAAGGCTGTTGTGAGAGAATGTGTCATATATCTTACTGATTGTTTCTTTAATGTTCATTCTTCTTTCCTTTTCATTTTCTAAAGCAGGGGTCCCCAACTTCCTGGTCATGGGCCAGTACAGAAGCAAGCTTCCTCTGTGTTTACAGACACTCCCATCACATTACCACCTGAGCCCCGCCTCCTGTCAGATCAACAGCTGCATTAGTTCTCATAGGAGTGCAAACCCTGTTGTGAACTGTGCATGTGCATCCCCTCCAACCCATGCTCCCTGGTGCCAAAAAGATTGGGAACCCTTGTTCTAAAGTATCTTCTTTAATCCATTCTCATTTCATTTTTCTTTCTCAGGTTTTTCCTCTTTCCTTCTTTCTTTCCTCTTTTCTCCTATTTTTTTTTTATTTTTCATTGAGTCTTTTCTCCCCTGTCCTCCCTAAAAGAGAATTATGGTTATTCTAAACACCTTTCATTGTATTTTGTAGCGTTCCTTGGGTCTACCAAGATTATTCTACAAAATAGAATGTGAGGTGTGTCCGGGAACCATGTTGACTCTTAATGAATATCTTTGCCAAATTATCACCGATACTTTAAAAATAACATGTATTACAGTTTCACCCCGCTTTTGTGAAGCCATTGTGATTTCTTTTGATAAAGGAGCATTCATGTTGTACAGTGTATACATCAAGAACAGCCATTTGTGCGTTGCACAGACTGTGTTCTCCTTGAGAGTCCCTGGACAAAGGGGAAGAGAGAATAGAGTACAGTCCAGGCTTCCAATGTAAGCCTCGTGCCTGGGGACCAAGAGATGTTTTCTTCCATGGGTGCTGTCTTCATATTTCCCCAACAGAAAGCTGAATACTACAGCCACGCCTGTTTAAATGCCTCAGCTTAGGATGGTTATTTGTCACAGGCTCTGAAGAGCACGCAGTTCAGCAGTTTTATCTGCAATTCTAGGGTTATCTTTCTGTGGACACCTTTGCCTGTGACAGTTTCCTCAAAGACCCTCAAATCAGTGCAACAGTTTAACCTGTAAGTTCTTCCCACTTGTCCAGCCTAGAAAGACTTTAAAACAATGGCATATTCCCTAGCAGTCTCATTTCCAAGCCTGCCTTGGCCATCTGTTCTCTTAGGAACCAGTTTAATTTGCCCTTTCTGGCTTGATCACCCCTGTTGACAAAGCAGAAGGGAGGAAATTAGAAGCTGATGCAGCTCCTTCTTGAAAGTCTACTTGTATTTATAGATGAAGTGGTTTTAATATTTATAGTTTTGAATATCAATTTTAATATAAATTTAGTTATACTCATGGATATTGTATGAGCTGGAAGTTAGGCTCCCTTACTTTCAAAGTTCCTTTTAAAAAATCACCTGAAGGTAGTGGTTTTGTCTAATAAACCTAACCCCCCAGTGCTAGGTGAGAACTGTGAGGTCTACCCCTTTTTTTTGTTGAGGGTAGAGATATTTGGTCACCCGTGGAAGCTCTTTGGGCATGTTATGTGGCCAAAAATCTTAATCTCTAGCTACAAGAGGGCACAATTTTGCAAGAGACAAAATTTAAGTTAAATAAAAAATGCTGTCAGCTCTTGTTATTATTCTCTTACAATAAATGTCTAAAACAAGCAGGGAGATATTTCTATAGCTCTGTGATATTTAGTATATAATTATATATGTTCTCATATATATGCATATATGCATGTATGTATGTCAGATTTATTATATCTCCTTTAATATAGTCTGTATTTCCTACGGATTAATACTTGCATCCCTTTATTGTATTTCATGCACTGTTGTTCTAGACGAGCAAAAGCCTTACAAATTTAGGAAGTAATGGTCAATAAAAAAATGTAACATATTTATTTCTGTCATAATGTAAATATCATTTTGCTAACTCTATGATCAACTTGCCTTAAAACCCTCCTATAATTTGATATTTCCTAAGATTTGAGGTTAATAGAACAGTGTCACAAGCCTTATTTCTTCCCCCTGAGAACATCATAGGCCTCTGAATAAGAATTGTCACTCTAATAGATTTTATCCTAATGTTAATTTGATTTATGGAACTGATGTTGAATTTTTTCCTTTCGAATTTATGGTCTACTGGATTTCACACTGAGTTTAAGATGCTAAGCCTAATGATATTCATATTGGCAGCATTATATTGATTTGTTTTGATATGATATATAGGTTTTCAAAAATAATAACACTGAATAATTATACATACAAATGTACTTTTTTCTTCTTATGCACACTGAAATTAAGATTTATGTTCAGCATCATGTGATTAATTTTATTAATTTTGAAATTCAAAACTCTAATCTGATGACACTTTTAACTGGGAATAGGTAGAGATGTGTGTTCTGTTTTCAAAATGTTTAGTATTTGAGTACTATTATTTGTCTGTTACAATTTATATTATGGGCTTCATTGGGGTATTTTATAAATAATTTATACATAAACATGAGAGAGACTTTTGTTCTAATTGATCAAGCCTTAGAAAAATATCCTAACTAGCCTTGCATTTGAAGCATAAACTCTTAGTTTTATGCTATACTCTGAAAATGAGTTAAATACCCCATCACAAGAGGTACCATATTTTTTCATGTATCAGACACCTCCATGAGACGTCCCTTACTTTTCTAAACCAACATTAAGAAATCAATACACAGTTACTCCCATGTATAAGACGACCCCCAACTTTTGGTCTAACAGTTTTAGACAAAAGTATCATCTTATACAAGGGAAAAATATGGTAATTAATGGACACAAATATACTTTATCAACTGATGATTCTTTATACAAAAGTAATGGGTTAGCGGATGATTAGGCTTGGCCCACACAGTTCATTGTTCATGGAGATTAGAACATGTAAACATGAATGGCATACCAATATCATATCTGAAATACACCCAAGTCCCAAGCTAATTTCAAATGTTCCCTTACCATACTTCTGTGACAAAGGAATTTTCTAGAGTCTAAACTCAATTTTAGTATAACACATTTGAGCTTTTGCCATGAATTTACATGCTATAGTAAAGTGCTTGGCCAAAAAATTAAAGCTATTAACTACAAAATAACAAATTATTATGGATCAGCTTACTCATGGGTCGCTTTTTGTAAAAAACTATTCCATACAGATACTTGGCATTAAATGAACTGAAAATCTTTGTTGGTTGACCAGATTTTCCCCTTTTTAACCAGCTGTGTTTCTGTTGTATAAAAACAGCTTTACTGGATTCTTTGCCAACAGACAGCAAACTATTATGATGAAAAATGTGACTTTTTAGTGGCATGCATCTGTTTAGTAATTCACATCCAACATTTTAAATTCTGTTCTCTTAATTTGCTTGCCTGTGTTCCCATAAAAACTTCATTCATTTATATCTTGACAAGATATTTTAAAGATGAGCCATTTCCCCCACTTCGTAGTATAGCTTTATGGAAAGAGAACTCATCTTGGAGTCCAACAGATCTGCATTTGAAACTGGGATTCCACCATTTAGTCACTGCATAATCTTTGAAGAATCACTTTATTTTTCTGAACTTCAGTTACTTAATTTCTAGGAATAAATGAGATTACAGATATGAAAATTCCCAATTGTGGTACTTGGGCACTTGAAATATGGTAGGTACTCAATGAAGGGTTTTTTTCCCCCTACTCACTCTCATGAAATATAAAGGGGGGTGGGTGGTAATTTAAGAATTAACTGTTCTATAATAGTAGTCAACCTATAGAAATCAGACTGAAATTTTGAATTTTCTTAAGACTTGAGTTTTTTTACTTAATCTCAAACCAGCAAACATTGAAGACTACCAATACTTTTTTGCTTTTCCTACTACATGTAGCCCGTTAGAAATAAATGTTGGCAATATTGAGTATTACACAGAATGCAATATAAATTTAATGTATGAGGGTTGTCCAGAAAAAATCCAGTCATTGTCAATATAACAAGAACCGTTACATGGCTGGATACTTTCCAGACAGCCCTCATATATTAGAAAAATGGATGGATCTAGTTGTCCTATGATTGTTTTCTTTATTGTGATCCTCATATCACAGACCACATTTGTACTCTTAAACTAGGAAACACATATGTGAGCAATTGCTTTTGGTGGAATTGAATATCTAAATAAAATTTTCACAAAAAATGAAATTGTGCCGAGAAAATAAACACTGTTTTCTATAACTATCCTTCTAAGGCCAGAAAAAAAAAAAAGAAAAGAAAACGTGCACACTTAAAAATATCTTTAACGATGAAGAGGTGAAAGCTCTTAGTCAACGAACCTACAGAGTACACTCTTTTGTTTAAGTAGCCCTTAATTAACAATCTTTTGCTTCAGACAGTGACACTTTATATTTCCTTCACAGACCACCCCAACTACCTGCCTGCCTTATTTCCTTTCCAGGGCCCTCTGATTTTCAGAACTCTGGACTGACACTTGGAATTAGCTGAGAGAAGTTAAGGTTATCTTACAGATAATTGGTTTACTATAAATAGATTATGCCTTCCTTTGAGTTTGACTAAACTTGGACAAAATAGCTCTTAAAATAAAATTAAGGGGACAAGAATTATCAGTATCTTCCAGGAGCCACAGCTCTAGTTGATATAATCCTTTTTTCTTTCTTTTTTTTCTCAAAAAACAGAAGGCCAATTCTATTCACTATTATAATATCCTTCTAAATGATTCCATTTTATGGGTTGGCTTTCAGGAAGAAGATTGAATGACATAGTTCCTTTTGTTTTGGATGTGGTCAGGGCTGCTTCAATTAGACATTTTAGTTCAAAAAGCTTTTTGGTAGAACATCACTATGGTATCACTTTAAAAAAATTAAATCAAACAAATTATTTTGTGAAGTGATTCTGTTGTGTATTGAGAAGGACTGTTTGAGTGGTTGTATTTATTCCTTTGTCGTGTGCCAAAAACTGCTAAATCTGGGGGTTTTAAAAATAACACTGCTCTCCTATCTCTCAGAAAGCTTATAGCCTAGCCTTAAAATATATATATGGAAAATTAAGCTTTAAGATCATGTGAAAAGCATAATAGAAGACTATGAGAACAATGAAATGAAGTGATTTTCTTCCTTGTTGGAACAGGTGTTGATTATGTTTGAATGCTTAGTATCTAATAATTAAGTAATTAAACTCATTACTTTGAACATGTAGTGTATGTATATATCTCTAGGAGTTATTGCCTGTGGAGAGCACTTCATCTTTACATTTATATTTCCATAACTGCCTATCAATTCAAGATATAAATCAATCAAGCAGTAAGCTCGAAGATGAGAAAAATGGCTCTAATCGCCAATGTGTCCTCACACCTTTGAATCTTCCTATTAGTCATGGTGAATTTAATCCATCCTAAAACTGAACACTGGAGACCCCTGTAGGCATCACGTTCTGCGTCGAGCCTTGCCACCATCATGTTCAGATATTTTGGCATTCATGATACGAAGGCATCGAGAATCACTTTGGTGCCCAAAAGGTACCACTGAGTCAACAAGGCCACCTTCTAGAGTTTCTTATCAGTGAATGGTACGACCTAATGGCTCAGGTCAGCAGTGTAGGGATGATCATTGATTCCTCCTGCTTCCTTATCTTCCTATACCTAGTTCATCAGTTCATTCCTTAGATGTTACCTCACTGTGTTTCTTAAATCCATTCATGTCTCCTCCTCGCTGCTACCACTGTCTAGTTGAA
>PVKE010014672.1:0-34580 GCA_004027555.1 Craseonycteris thonglongyai | reverse complement strand
AATATAGGCCTAAACCTATGTTTTAACTGTAAAATTAGGGGGTCGTCTTATATGCCCGGTCGTCTTATACGCCGGAAAATATGGTAGTTTTATTATAGCAAAGGGCTACAAATCCAATGGGAGAGACACATAGGAGGGTCTAGGGAGGTCCTAAATAGACACTTCCATGTCCTTAGCACATGTCAGCTTCTTGGCATGTTGATGTGCACCACCAACCAGGAAACTTATCCAAGTTTCAGTGTCCAGCATTTTTATTGGGGTGTCATTATGTAAACATGACTAATCAAATCATTAGCTATATGATTGAACTCAGTCTTCAGTCCCTCTCCCTTCCCCTGAGGTTAGGCTTCTATTGGGTAGCTCAAAGCCCCAGCTCTCTAATTATATGGTTGGTCTTTCTGGCCTGGTCTCTTTCATTCTGAGTGATCTCATTAGCATAAACTTAGTCATACTCTCGACGACCCACGAAGAATAAGAAAGATACTCCTATAGGGAAATGTCAAGGATTTGGAGATTCCTCCCAGGAACCAGCACAAAGACCAGTCGAATTTTTTATTATACAACAGTTCTGGATGTGAAATCACTTCTGATAAATATTTGTTGTGGTAGATCAACTGGCTACTTACAAGGAGATTTCCCAGTAGGCATCAACTATGTCAGGAAAGCTTCCCTAGAACTAAATGCTATCATTATCCACATTTGATAATTCCTTATCAATGTGTTTGTGGCCCAAACTACAACCTCTTCCCAGGACTTTTGCCCTTGATTCTCATGAAATTACAGTAGCTAAGAAACTATCCATATTAATGAGTAGATAGTTCATTGGTGTTTTCTACCTAGATTCATTATCAATAACAACTGGCGTAAATATGATATTCTAGGCAAAAAAATAAATAAGGTCCTGACTTCTAGATAAACTTCTTGTATATTGAAAGATATAGTCTTGGCAATAGCACACTGTAATCTGCAATAAGTGCTATAATAACAGGGTTAAATGAAGTGTTGAGGAACGCTTAAAGAACTGAGACAAGAAGACTTCACAGTAGGTTGACCAGATGTACCTTTTTAAATGGGCCAGAAAACAATGATACTGTCCGATTTAAAGTGATATGTCTGGCCAGCCTATTGACACCTTGAATTTAGCCCAGTGACACTAGACTTAGTCATTTCACCCTTAAATTCATGGGAATCAGAAGTGCTCATGAAGGACTCAATTGAGTCAGAACTCAATTCTAGTTAAGGGAAGAAGATACACAGAGAGTACACTTAGAGATAATCCAAATTTCATTGTGTTTAGGCCCAGAAGTTATCTATCCCCCCTTTCTCTCTCTCTCTGTCTCTGTCTCTCTCTCACACACACACATACATACACACACACATGCCCTGTGATCTTCCTAGCCCCTATCCCCTGGAACCCAGTTACTCTTAGCTGATAACAAGGTATAACCATCCTGGCCAGTACTTGCAAGGTACTAGGTAGTAGCTATTCCACTCGGAAGGCATGTCCTCAAGCGGCCCTGACTTTCTCTCTCTCTCTCTCTCTCTCTCTCTCTCTCTCTCTCTCTCTCTCCCTAATTCTTCCCATGTGTCTTGATTTCAGGTTTGTGGGAAGACCTGGAAGCTATGTTTATGTGTTCGATGGTTACCGCATGGAAGAGGCAAGTAGAGCCAAGATGTTTCCTGCCTGGCTAGTAGTTCGTAGGTGCCTCCACCACCCCAGCACCATCCTTATGCCCCATGCAGCATGGCTGAATTCTTGCCCTTGTCTACACTGAGCTCCCTTGGTCTAACCACTCCTTTCTTGGTCTTTTCCTCTCTGCAGTGTGCTCCTGGGGGCTGCCTCATGGAGCTTTGCATTCAGCTCAGCATCATCATGCTGGGGAAGCAGTTGATCCAGAATAACATCTTCGAGATTGGAGTCCCGTATGTAATGAACTCTATCTTTTTCCTTGCTGCTCAGCAGGGCCCGTCTTCTAGCAGGGTTTTCATGGCCTCTCCTCTTCTCTAATTTACTCCTCTGTCTATGTACCAGTAGCTTTCCCCATAAGGCAGGGCTCCTCCCACAAGCCTTATTTGCCGGTTTGATTCAGGGTCAGTTTGAGGCTCAGAAATATTAAGCCATTTGTTATTTTACACAGAACCAGCAAGTAGCAGAGCTGGGAATCAGGCATCTCTAACCTCCACGTGCATATTTCTAATGTTTTCCCAGTGAATAAGTAAAAGGAACTTTCAATATGGTGGATAGATGAATATGAAAGTTTGACACATAATGTAACCATGTAGAAAAATCTCTAAGACAGTGTGAAACATATATTAGGAGAGGAAGGATGTACAACTGGTGAAACACAGGATGGATATTCATGTGGATTCTCTGTCTCTCCCAAGTGGGTTTATACAAATTTCATGGAAGGATGACTTTCACTTAGGTTTTACATTGAGATAGTGATTAGAATAAACACTGAGGTAATGATGAAAACACTAGACCCAAAGAAAAGAGGATGCCACAAGTGAAAGAAGTTCGGATCAAAGAAAATGGAACCCATTCTGCCTCTCATTTCTATCGCTTTATGGTGTTACAGAAGAATCTGTTTCAGGGGACATTTTCAGGCAGCCTGGCCTCAGGGAGCCAGGGAATGATAGAGATGACTGGGGTAGCACTTATACTCGCAGTCTGGGACAATTCTGTTTGGGAGGACAGGGGGCACAATTTGTACCAGGCCTGGAGTTCTTTGCAGAGCTCTTGCGAGATTAGCCGTTCTGGGATGCAGGGGTCAGTGCCCATAGTTGAAGACACCGCCACACACTCTCTCTCTCTCTTGGAGATTGACTATGTACATTATATTAATGGTTTTGAGAAGTCTTGCTGTAAAGGAGCTTGTTTAACCCCTTTCTTTCCAACCATATTGTTCAGGTTATTGGCCAGGATTCTTAGGCGTGGACACTGGAATCCACTTTGGCTAGTTCAAGAAGCAAAGGAATTTAAGAATAATAAGTGGCTAATAGAATATTCTGTAAGGATCAGAGAGCGAAGCTCTGAGCTATATAACCAGGAATAACACTGTCTACACTGAAGGTGGGCTTGCAGGGAATGCCATTTGCCTCTACTTCTTGGCTCCTATGACGCAGATATTGAAAGATGAGAATTGTGGACCTAAGAGCCACACGCACAAAAACTGCAGGCTGAACTTGACCAGCGGTCTTCTTTAGCTCAGGCTGCTGTCGTAAAATAACAGACTGGGCAGCTTAAACAACACACATCCATGTCTCACAGTTTTGGAGGCTGGGACATCCCAGATCAAGGGGCCTGCACATTTGAGTCTTGATGAGGGCTCTCCCTGGCCTGCAGATGGCAGCCATCTTGCTGTGTGCTCACGTGATCACTTCTTTGTGTACATGGAAAGACAACAAGAGCTCTGGTGTCTCTTCCTCTTCTTATAAGGGTTCTAATCCCATCAGTGGGGCTTTATCCTCCTGACCTCATCTACACCTCAGTACCTCCCCAAGGCCCCACTTCCTACCACCATCATGTTTGTAGGTAAAGTCTTCAACATATGCGTTGTGGAGAGGATACATTCTGTTTACAACAAGAGCTTTTTTTGCTTCTTTCAAACTTTCCACAAGAGTTGTGTACAATTAAACAAATAGATGAATTCCCTTTGTCTTCTCAGAGCTTAGATTTTGAGTTTAGGAGACAAAATAGACGGCACGTGACTGGGTGGTCTGTGGTGCAGACTCCAGCAGAATTCAGAGTGAGCACAGCCAGGCTTTTGGAGGAAGCCGTCAAAGAAGGCCTCCGGAGCAGAGGGCTTTCTTCCAGGCTCTGTCTGCTCTTGAAAGAAGGCTGCTACCCTCACATGTAAGAAAGGGGTCAGTCATTACTGTGTTTAAAAAAACCATTTTCCTGGGGTGCGGATATCTTTCCTAAACAAACAACAGACTGACTCGGGCTTATCAGAAACACCCCCTGACTTAGGTGGTGCTATAGATGGAGAAACTAAGGCTCACAGAGATGGCAGCCCCTTGATCACAGTCTCGGGGTGTGTCAGGGCAAGGGTCAGAGCCCAGACTCTCTCTAAACCTATTGAAAGGGCACTGAATCCTAGGTGGCTTGGACTGAATGGAACCATTAGAGGGTATATGATCCAACTCCTCTCTCCATGGAGAACTACATCACAGTCGCCTGCTTCCATGGGGGGCTGTAACTGCCTGAAAAGTCTCCGGAGAAAGCTAGGCTTTGGGCTTCCTCAGAAACACACTTAAAGTGCTAAAGTTATAATGGAGAAAATGTAGTTGGCCTGGAAAGGAAACCCCTTTTTTAATAAAAACTCTACTTCAAGGAATGAGAATCCATCTTCAATATTCCCTCATAAAACGTTGCCATCCAAGTTCTCAGGAAAGATCTCAGCATCATCCACCATTAATTGGGCTGAATGCTTAGGATGGTTTTTGGTCCCTATACTGGGACAATCTCAGGTGGCCCTCAGGCACGTACTGTTCATGGAGGAGGACTGGTGAGAACATTGGTGTTTGGGCTTCTTATTCCACCTCCCTGCTTAAACTGGCCTCTAGCCATCAGCCAAGAAATCATCAGCCTTGAGAAACTAAACCCTCTGAAAGGATTCCCTGTTCCCAGCTTTCTGACTGGCAGTCACTCAGTGGTAGTCATCAAGTGAATCTGATGAAACACATGGTTGCTATTCTCTAGCAGTTTACCATCTCAGAGAGACCACAATTGTTAGGGACAAACACCGAGAAAATATACAGACCAAAAAAAGATGTATCAAAGCCACTTCTAGCCCCTTTGAAGCTACAAACCAGCCCCTCCACCACGGCTACAAAGGAGAGTCTGCATTCCCCTTCAACATCTGGGGAAGACACCTGTCCTTCCAGTAAATTGTTGCTCTGTTTTGGATAGAATTGTATACAGCTTGTGGGCATGTGATGACCATTTTTTCATTCTTACACATCTGCTCTATCACTTAGCTCTTTCACTCCAGACCCAGAAACCTTTTATAGAGTATAAGCGAGGCAAGACCTCAGGCATGTTTGGACAGTGTGTTGGCATGTTCCTGACCCATCAATTCTATCAGCTCCATCACAGATGAGACCAACATGCGGCTATTTGCCTTGAAGGCTACATTTTCTTGTTTGCGCTTGATGTGTGTTTAATGTGCCACAGCTAATTGATGGCAATCGCATAGCAACTCATAAAGCTGTGGGCAGGTCATTTCTCTAAGTCTCACTGTCCTCATCTCTTGATGAAAATCATAGCACTTAACCATCTCTGAGGTGTTTTCGTTTCAGCTCTGGCATGCTATGAACCTCTCCTTTAGTCCATGAAACTAGTCACTGCTGATTCCAAATACAAACATTGTTTCAAAATACTTTTCCTCCTTTCAGTTTCTAGTCTGCTATGAGGACACATGCCACATAGTTATATAGTTAAGTTCAGGAATGTAGTACAAAGGTTCTGTCAAACCCTAGTGTCCTGTATCTTCACACTTCTTTAGAATTCTATGGGTTGTATTTTGAGTTTGGTTACATAAAACCACTATGATTATGATTACTGGGTCTTCCAGTCTCTATTCAGAACCCACTCTTCCTAAAGTAGAACCTTCCAATCCATGATTCAAGCACCTGGTAATACCCTTATGTATGGCAGCTGAGAAACATCAAACAAACAAGAAAATAAAAAGGAGTTTTTCATTGTCCAAAGAGAAATGCCCATTGAGCTTGACAGTGAGGAAGGGGCAATGTGAATTTTAAAAGTTAGACCCGGTGGTCTTTGGCTCTTTGGTGGAGGTAACTCATCACTGTACAGTAGAGATTGGGTGGTTCAGCCAATCAGGGTTTCAATCCAGGCCTTACAACATACTCAGTGTGTGACCTTGGGAAAGTTATTCCAGAAGGATTTTCATCCAACATGATTATGTGAAAATACAGCTTGGATATATGTTCAGCTATCTAGAAAATAGAAAAGATGGGTATCAGAGAAAGGAAGAACCATTCTTGGGGGTTCTGGGTGACAAAGGTGTTATGTCACTGGCTTATATGTTTACAACTGATTCTTTGTACGTGTTGTAAATCCAGAGAGGGAGAGTAAAAAGATGACTTGGGAATTTTATTTTCCCCTTCTGTTCTGGGCCTGTGGCTTTTGGTTCATAGATTCAGAGTCTTAGCGTTTTTTCCCCAGGGGAGATAAATATGAATCTTAGAGGCCAGACTTGAGTTTTTAAAAAAGAAGCAAGTAAGTCTGAGGAGTTGGGTAGTGATCATGCTAGATAAGAGCATTGGAGTAAAAAAAAAAAGTAACAAAAACCCCCATAAGATTGGGGAAGCCGGGATGGCTCAGTGGGTTAAGCCCTCACCTTGTAGCCCTGGGGTCCCAGGATTGAATCCGAACCCCGGCCTGTGTGGACTCACATGCTGAACTGGGGTGTGGTCCCCAGTTTGGTTTTTGCTGGGGTGAGCTTCCCATGTGGGAGGCCCCCAGTTAGGTCCCCAGCCCCCAGGGACATGCCTCCCAGGAGGGAGGCCCCAGCCCGGTTTGTCCCCTGTGCACCCCCCCTCCCTCCCACCGGTGTGAAATGAAACATTTATAAGATGGACTGTCTATTGCAAGAGTGTCCAATTTTTTGGCTTCCCTGGGTCACATTGGAAGAACTGTCTTGGGTCATACATAAAATACACTATCACTAATGATAACTAATGAGCTTTAAAATATCACACACACAAAAATCTCATAAAAGGCTATCTGACCATTATTAGTAGATCAGACAGCTATAATTTATCTCTCCTCCTGAGGGTACAACATCCTCATTAGATTGTGTGTGTGTGTGTGTGTGTGTGTCTATGTTGCCTAAACCACCACAACTACAAATTTGATGGCTTTGACAATCTTATAATCTAACAGGCTACTTTAATTAGAACATTGTTTCCTAATCTTCAGTCATTTGTGAGCCAACTTTTAAATTTTTTCCACATATTTACAGACTATTATTTACATATTAATTTCCTCTAAACTAATTCATTTTTATTTAAATTCATAACATGTCTGAAAATGGAAAACTCACACTATTCGTTACCATGAACTAGCAAATAACAGTAGAAGGAAATACAGTAAAAACAGAACATTGTTAACCAATAACCCTTATTAGCCTAAGATCTGCATCCTCTTTGTTTAAAGGAAGACGTACAAGCGTTGGTGGGCGTTAAAGATATGATGGCTGTTCGGAAGAAGTCCAAGCATGCACGCCTCTATTGTTCCTAGTACGTGGCTGGATACTTTTCAGAGAGACAGACTGAGGTTTTCTCCTTGACCACCATCAGTGTGACTGAATGAGAGCAGCAAAGGAAAGAAGTCTCCCAGGTTCTCTAATAAGATGCAAGGCCAAGTGTAGAGACTTCCAAAGGTGTCTCATGAACTGCTAGTGGAATGTGTTCTCTGATTGGTAGACACTGGCTGAGAGCAATACTGTCACCTCTTAAACCCACAGGTGTCCGTGAGGCTGGCACAGATAGCACACGTGTCCAGGAATAGTGCCCAGCTATCATCTGGGGCTTTGGATGAGCTTTACCAGCTCTCTCAGACTCCCCCCTCTGCCACCTCTAACTCTGGCAGGTGCCCCTGACAAAAGGGGCCACTACAGGATCCCAGCTGTGTCCTGCCTCCTCCCACCCTGCAGCAGCATGGCTCATCTTTGTTTGGCCTGGTTCAGAGACCCTGGAAATGGATAAACAAGGTGGTTCCCAAGGAGGCTGTAAGCCTGGGGACACCAGGCACTGGAAAGGTAGCTTGGGGACTATGGGGACATGATAACAGATGAAACTGGGTTGTATGGTCTGGCCTCCAGTTATCCCCCCTCATACCACCCAGGTTTCTGGAACCTGACACCGTTGTGACAGATGCTTTCCAAAGGGGAGCTGGGTGGTTTTAAACTTGAAAGGACCCAGAATAATGCTCACTGGTAGCATGTTCTGAGGTGACTTCCGGCATGCCGAACAGCATGGCAGAATCTGATCTCATGCTATTTATTGCCTGAGCTTACTAATGGGGAATTTAGCCATCCCTGCCCTGTCCCCTTCACTCACTCACACACACACACACACACACACTCTCTCTCTCTCTCTCTCTCTCTCTCTCTCTCTCTCTCTCTCTCTGCCTTTATCTTTCTGATATGTGTTTGTGCAAGGTAGACTTTGTATCCTAATGGCATAGTGTCTCTAAAACATGCTATACCAGGTGTCCCCAACCCCCAGACCACAAACTGGTACCAGTCTGGTGGCCTGTTAGGAACCTGGCTGCATAGCAGGAGGTGAGCAGTGGGTAAGGGAGCAAAGCTTCATCTGTATTTACAGCCGCTCCCCATCACTGGCATTACTGCCTGAGCTCCACCTCCTGTCAGATCAGCAGGGCCATTAGATTCTCCTAGGAGCACAAACCCTATTGTGAACTGCAATCAGAGGGGTCGAGGCTGCGTGCTCCTTATGAGAACCTAATGCCTGATGATCTGAGGTGGAGCTGAGGCGGTGATGTTAGCTCTGGGGAGCGGCTGCCAATACAGATGAACATTTGCTGAGAGGTTTGACTGCAGAGACCACAATAAATCAATTGCTTGCAGACTCATCAAAATCCACTGATTCTGCATTATGGTGAGTTGTATAATTATTTCATTCTATGTTACAATGTAAAAATAATAGAAATAAAGTGCACAATAAATATAATGTGCTTGAATTATCCCAAAATCACCCCCATCCCACCCTGGTTTGTAGAATATCGTCTTCCACAAAACTGGTCCCTGGTGCCAAAAAGGTTGGGTACTGCACTCCTCACTATTATATAATTTTACCTCATACTTAGTTCCTTGAAGCAAAATTGGAAATGGGCATTATATCATTCAGAAAGGTGGATCATGGTGTGTGTGTGTGTGTGAGAGAGAGAGAGAGAGAGAGAGAGAGAGAAAGAGAGAGAGAGAGAGAATGATACATTTTTTTTCAAGTGTCAGATTCTGTCCTGGGCAAAATCTGAGGTAGGCAGAGCAGAAAGATCAATACTTCTACTGGCAAAACATCCTTCATCTCTTTTCTTACTAAAAGCACAAGATTACATACCAAAATAGCTGTAATATAACCTTGGACGTGGCCAGTAAAGTTTTATAAACTTTCTTTTCTTTTTGGTAAATGTGATAAATACTGTATTTCAAGACATAAAACAGCCTCTCTTTAAAGCCATCATAGGCAAAGGAGGTCTTAAATAAAGTAGAATCTGGCTGTGAATTTGAAGTTTAAGGAACAACTTTGACCCTTGTCAGGTGTTACGTAAAGGAATACATAACTCAGAGGTTGATGTGTTTCTCTGCTTTGGCCCATTTAGGGCTTGGGTCTGCCTTCTTTAATGAGGCGCATGATGGTTGTGGAGCCAGGGTCTGCACAGAACTGCCTGGGGCCCAGATTCCTGCGGCAGGAGGCCCCAGGTGTGACAGACACTCCCTATGGTCTTGGGGTGAGCCCAAGGGGCACAAGCAGAAGAAAGGTTCTGAGCCTTTCAGACAGAGTTTCTCAGACTTGTCATTAAAAGGGGACAGAAAAATAGCAGACAAAAAGGATAAGGGGGTAACATCAAAGGAGTTATTTTAACGAGCAAGTGCATCATGTGGGTGAAATCATAATCTGAATTTTTCCAAACGGCCCATCTGTATGTTATACAACTTGCAGAATTCCTGTTAAATCCCATACTTGAGAGATTTTCTTCACTAATTTTTTAAGTGGTCACTGAGATCTCCAGGAGGGAAACTTCTGGGAAGGAAGGGTTTGTAAGAATTATTTGTTGGTTTTCTTTTTTTGTTTTCGTTTTGGCCCTCACCATTTTTGCCTGCCCCCAGTGTATTACACCGCTGACCACAAAGTCCTCCCTAAAGCTTGTCTGTAGCCCTTGCTTTCTTTGCCACATGCTCTTCTGTTCCTATGACTCCTTCCTTGGCCTTTGAAGGCTCCTTTCTCTTCATCCATTCCTTAACTTTTGAGATGCTGTCCCCCTCTGCTCTATCCACATGTGGTACTCATTGTAGGATGAGTCTCAGATCTTGAGCTCCAACCCAGACCTGTTTTCAGGTCTCTAGACCCATGTATAAAACTGCTTACTAGCTTTCCCACTTACCGTCTCATGGGATCCTCCATCTCAACAATTCCTCCTCCTCATCAAGACTACCTCTTCTCTAGTGTTCCCTCTCTTAGCAAACTAGACCACCATCCACACACATGCCCAAAGAGATTTCATTCCTCATTCTTCTTCCCATCCCACATACAATTCACCACCAGCTTCTTAACCCTGCCTCCTAAGCATGTCTCATTATACTCTTCATGGCCATTGAATTACCCCAGACTCTGCTACCATAATGTCTCACGTGAACCATCCCATAACATGACTTATAAGGCCATCAATGCCATGAACTTACACTATCTTTTAAGTCTTATTTTTGGTAATTTTCTCCTGTTCTTTGCTCCCAGCATTTTGAACCCCATTCATTCCCTTCTATGAGCCATTTTCACATTTGCCCTTGGCTGTTGCACAAATAATACCCTCTACCTAGACCACACCTTCACTGGTCACACCATACTGCCTCTTTCCCATGCTACTTTTATCATCTTTCATCATTTAATTGATTTATACACCTTTCTCAGGAAAACCTTCCTCTGCTTTGGACCAGGTTAGGTTGTTTTATGTTCTCATAATTACTTAAACTTCTCCCTTCTTACTACTTATTACACAATATTGGAAACACCTGTTTAAGTGTCTATGTTCACAGCTGGACTACCTCATTAAAACTCATCAAATGTCTTATTGGTCTTGTTTATTTTTTTTTGGAGACTATCCTCTAAGACTTCTTCGTTCTCCTGTTCAAACCAGAACTGTTTGCTCACTAAACCTTCTCTATAGCTGTCAATCTGAGTTTGATCCAACACCTTCTTTTTTCTGATCGATTTCATATTTGCTGCATCAGATATTGTTCTCTTTCTTATTTAATATTATTGGTTGCTGAAACTGACCCTTCAGGAACTTCATGAGAATGGATTCATAGAAGGATATATTTTTTGAAACCTCGTGTGTGTGAAAATGTCTTTATTCTGTCTTTGTCATTGATGTATAATTTGGCTATAGAATCTTTTGCTAAAATCATTTGCCTCCTGAATTTTTATCCATTTCCTTAGAGTTTTCTAGTGTCAAGGACTGATTTTGAGAATTCTAATATCTTTATGACTCCAAATGATTTTTAGAGAATCTATGTTTGTCCCTCTGGACCTGGAAGCTTTAGAATTCCTTTTGTCGTTCTTAGGGTTCTGAAATCTCATAGTGATGTGCTTTGATGGAGGTATTTATTTATTTATTTATTTATTCCCATTACTATACTAAGTAGCTCCTTCCAATCAGAAAATGCATGTCCTTCTCCTCTGGGACATTTTCTTATATTTGCTTCTACACCTAATTTCATTCTTTTTTTTTAAGACTTATTTTATTGTTTTTTAAAGAGGCAGAGAGAGACAGAGATGGAGAGAGACAGAGAGAATGGGGAGGGCCCAGAGCAGTTGCCATAGTTGTATATCATCAGTTTTTGACATGGTTTTATCCCACACAGGTGGGTGGGGACCGTGCAGGGCAGGAACTGGGCTGGGAGTCTCCTGCATGGGAGGCACGCCCCCTTGAGCCAGGGGCCAAACTGGGAGGGGGCAAGAACCAAACTGGGGGCCTCCTGCATGGGAAGCACACCCCAGTTCAGCATATGAATCTGCATGGGCTGGGACCAGGATTCAATCCTCAGTCCCTGGGGCTTCAAAGTGAGCGTTTAACCCACTGAGCCATCCTGGCTTCCCCAATTTCATTCTTTATATATTGTATATTAATGGGAAGTATGAAAAGAGTATACCATTAGGTATATATTAGCATTTAGTATTAAAATAATAATAGCTATCATCTATTGAATGCTTACCATGTCCAGTTAATGTGCTAAAAATTATATAAACATTATTTCACTTAATCCTCATACCAACCCTGAGAGGCTGGGCCATTACAATCTTGTTATCACTCTTGCAGGGGTCTCCAAACTACGGCCTGCAGGCTGGATGCGGCCCGTGGAGACCTTTTTATCTGAATAAAATAATATTAAATAAATAATTAAAAACAACATCTATGTTTTGATTCTTTTTTATTTGGACCTCGAGTGTGTAGTCGGCCCCCAAACTACTGTTTGATAGTTAATGGGGCTGAAAAGTTTGGAGACCCCTGCTCTACAGTCTAAAAAAAAAGTAGTCCTGCATGTGATTGGACTGCCATAACAAAATACAACAGACTGGGTGGCTTAAACAACATAAATCACTTTCTCAGAGTTCTGGAGGCTGGAAAGTTCAAAATCAAATACTGGAAGGGTTTTGTTTCTAGTGAGGGCTTTCTCTGGATTGTAGATGCCCACCTCCTCACTTTGTCCTCACAGGTAGAGAGAGAGAGAGGACTGTCTCTTCCTTTTCTTATAAGACTACCAGTCCTAGTAGGTTAGGACCCTACCTTTATGACCTTATTTAACCTGAATTATTTTCTGGAAACTCTATTTCCAAATATAGTCACATTGGGTATTAGAGCTGCACTATATGAATGGGGAGGGCATCCCACAGAAGTGGTGGACCATGTCTAACTTGGCTTTAATGGAAAGATGATGCTGTTTATGTTATCAAAACCTGAAAATGTTTGAGCTTAAAGGAAAGCATATTTCTATTATTTCCTGGACACCCTCTCTTCCCCATGAAGAGGGTGGATAGATCACTTGTTAGATGATAGAATTGTCTCAGTATTTGACAGGAAGGGCCAATTCTTTTGTTACATATCAAACAGGAAGAAGAATTCAGTTTCTTTGGATTTGAAGAAACCTGATTCATTGTGGGGAGAGCTTTTCATTACCCTGATAAAGGATTCCTCAGGCTGTCTTTAAGAGAAAAGTAGGGGAAACTGGGATGGCTCAGCGGGATGAGCGCTGCTTTGCAGCCCTGGGGTTTGAAGATCGAGTCCTGGCCCTGTCCCGTGCGGACCCATATGCTGAGCTGGGGGAGGGGGGGTGGCCCCATTTTTGGCTCTTGCCTGGGCAAGCTTCCCATGTGGGGAGGCCCCAGCCTGGTTCCCACCCTGCACTACCCCCCCCCCCAACTGTGTGGAATGAAACAATGTCAAAAAGTGATGACGTGCAACTGTGGAGACTGCTCGGGGCCCTCCCCCTTCTCTCTGTCTCTCACTGTCTCTGTCAAAAACAATAAAAATAAATCTTAAAAAAAAAAGAAAAGAAAAGTAGTCTCCTTAAGTGTCCCTCTATCTGTTCTTAGATCAGAGATGACTTCAGTGTTAAAATTTAGTTTGTTTGTTCTTTTTATCTTCAAAACTAACTCCATCCTCCAGAGGCTTTGGGTGACTGGTCCATTTTTCCCCCACAGGAAGCTAAAGAAACTATTTCGGAAGCTGAAAGATGACACAGAACCTGGAGAAACTGACGCTGCCCATTCAAAGGATCCAGAGCAGTGGGGCCTAGACTACAGCTTGGAACCATACACCGGTCTGACTCCAGAGTACATGGAAATGAGTAAGATCTCATGCTCTTTCCTTCTACTGAGGGCATGTTTAGACAAGGGGTTGGAGAAATGACTGGGGCAGCCTCTGCTCCTTCCTGGGCTTCCTGGCTATACAATGTCACACTTTCAGTGTCACATGAAAACTGAGGAGGGTGGGGGCAGAAAGAGTCCTGGGATAAGAACCAGGAACAAGTCTTATCATCAAGTTAATACCAGGATGATGTCCTCTTCTTCCTGTGCTCTCCCTTCATCATCTGTGAAATGAGAAGTTTGGTCTCTCGGGTCCCTTCCCACGGTTTCTATCACCGATAAAGCTGAAAGGAAAGTAGTGAATGAAGAATATGTAGTTTTCATTAAGGAAGAATAAAGTAGTCCCATGACACTTGGGACAAGGGTGTATACATATTTGATATGGAGAACATAGGAGAGTCCCCAACTCTGATCAGGTAGGCCTGGGTAAAATGTCAGCTTTTCCCTTTAAAAAGTTGAGGGTGTTTTGTATAGGGGAGGGTGGGGGGATAAGGAGATTTCTAGTTTAAGAGACTCTGGATAAGGCTTTTTTTGGAATAAGTCTTTAAAGCAGGAGTGCACGTAGCACAAGCTGATAGAACACAGTTGTTTTACATGTGATCAGGAGCCATGAGTTTTCCATTATGAAAAGTGTCCCAACTTAGATCAGCTGCCTTCAGACTCTTGGCTACTTGTGAATAATCCTGCTCTTTTACTGAGGTGGATATTTGAGAAGCCTCTTTCCAAGACTTGGAACTAAGGAATTAAAAACACCGGACCAAGAGGTCAGACATATCATCTAAACATTTACTCAATCTAGAGTGTTGGAGAAACATCAATCAGATCCTACAAAAGAATCACTCAATACTTAAATCATTGTATTTCCATAATGACTCCCGTCTCCTTTGCTTAATCACTTTTAATAGTGTGCCACCAATACCTCTCTGTGTACCAGCGACCTCACTTGCTATTTCTAATGGATATTTATCCTCTTTTGTTTGTAAGAATGTGTGTGTGTATGTTAGGGTAGAGAGATGGACAGGGTTGAGATTAGATGGTCACAAAAGGTCTGTTCTAGCCCTGGGGATCTAAAATTCCAGGCAAAGCCTGAGCTTTGTGTTCTAAATAAACTCAGTGGAGCAGAAACAATCATTATGTCTGCTTCCAGAACAATAGGCAAAGAAAATATCAAGATGCAGTTTATGTGAACACATAACTCCCTTATTCTTTGCACCTTTAGCTAAGTGCTGCCTCTAATCCCTCCCCAACCAGACTTTTACACAGAGATGATTACTTGTATTTTAGTTACCATTCTATGTCTGCCATCCTCTCAGAAAGAAATTGCTGCCAGAGATTGAGGCTTCCATTTGGGAAAGGGCTTTCATTAGAAATCCTTGAGCTTTGCCTCTCAACCTGTACCCTCCAACTTTAGTCCCCTACCCCCACCACCCAATTATCTGTGTAAGTTTTATAAGTCTGTCTGTCCAGATAACTGGCTATTTCAAAGCTTCCTCTTTTGAGTGATTAAGGGCAGAGACCAGTGAGCCCTACTCCCTGAGTTTAAATTCTGATTTTATTACCAACTATCTGGACAGCTTTGGGTAAGTGGCTGATCTTTATGTCTCAATTTGCTTTATCAGTAAAAAAAAAAAGGAAAGGAAGGAAGGAAGAAAGAAAGAAAAAGAAAATGATAATATCTACCTTGTAGGGGTGTTATATTTAATGAATTAATATCTGTGAAGTACTTAGCATAGTGTCTAGCACATATAAAAGCTGTGTTAAGTGTCAAGTATTGTTCCTCTTAATGGCACTGAGGCCATAGGAAAGCAGAGTGTAGGGAAATATGCTCCACTTTTTCAGCCATTGTATCATCAAATAGACAGCCACACTGTCTTCAAATTTGGGCACTTACAAATCATTTAGAAGAGGAATAAAACAAGTAGCAGAGTTGGTGACTTCTAGAAGAAATTCACATGGGTATAGAGAGTAAAATTCATTCTATAGATTAAACACACACACACCCTACTTATAGGTTATAAGGGAATAAAACATCATACAACAGACAGCTTGAAAATAGAGAAATGAAGGAAACATTCCCCCAAACTTTCCTCATTCAAGTCCAACATTTATTAACATTGCAGTGCCAATTTGTAGACCCTTTACTGTTATATATATTATTTTCAAAATAAAGTTGTGAACATACACGTTTTTTCTATTTTCATTTAGCATATTCTATGAATAAATATGCCAAGTTGTCACTTAATATTTAAAATTAATAGCTGCATAATAAACAATCTGTTTCATAAATATACATAGCTTACCTGTATTTCAGTGAAGTGTTTTGGAGGCTCATTTTCCAATTCTTCCCCTCCTTTAATGATCTAATGTATACTATCTTCATGCATATAATCTTTTGTACATTTAGTATTATTTGCTCACAATAGATTCCCACAGGTGTGATTACTAGATCTGACATATGGCGATTGTATGGTTCTTGATTTATTTCACCAAGTTGCTATCTTTTTTTAAAGATTTATTTTACTGTTTTTTGACAGAGACAGAGAAAGACAGAGAGAGATGGAGAGAAGGGGGTGGGGGAGCAGAGCAGTCTTTATAGTTGTACGTCATCAGTTTTCGACATGGTTTCATTCCACACAGGTGGGCAGGGGCTGCGCAGGGCAGGAACTGAGCTGAGGGCCTCCCACGTAGGAGGCACACCCCCTCGAGCCAGGGGCCAAACCAGGGGGTGAGAGCCAAACTAAGGGGCCTCCCAGATGGGAAGCATACCCCAGTTTAGTATATGGGTCCAAACAGGCTGGGGCTGGGATTCGATCCTTGGTCCCTGGGGCTACAAAGCGAGTGCTTGACGGGCTGAGCCATCTGGGCTTCCCCCCAAGTTGCTTTCTAAAAGGATTAGTTCATCTACCCACAGGCAGTATGTAAATACCCTTCCAGTGAGTACACGTAATTCAGTACCCTGAAGTCATGTGATGTGGAAGAATTGTCAGTGTGCAGTAGGCTTGAGATTCCCAGGCCCTGTGCCCACCTCATTCCACCTCGTTGACCTGAGTATTCTAGACTCATCTTCATGGTTTTCACGGTGCTTTCTCTGTGAAGTCTTCCTAGATGAAGCCCCATTCCTCCTGAGAGGAAGGAGTCATTAATTATTTGCTTTTTTGTCCCAGCATTGCATTTGATCTATACACTAACAGTGTATCTTACAGAATCATGGTAATATTGCTATATATTTGTTTGTCAGCAGACTCAGGCTATTAGATTCTAAAGATCGGTGAGAAGGGACTAAGGCTTATTCATCTTCATATTCTCTACAACCTTGTACATTTCTGGAAACATACAGGCACATAATATGTCAGATAAACAAAGGTAAGTGAATGAAAGAAGGAATTTATTAATTAATAGTGGAAGGCTTCTTAACAGAGATAAGTTCTTATTTATAACTTTAAATGGTAAACAAAGGACCATTTTCTAGGCAGGCCTTTGGTGATGGTAGATCAAGGATATTCTGAAGAGTTTTTAGCTCCGAGCAGGAGGTTCTACTTGATCCCCAAGTTTCCTTCTGGTTTTGAGGATTTACATATAAGTAATAAGAGCAAGGAAGAGCATTCTATGGAAAAGGACAGGCAAGTGCAAATGTTGGTTTTGGGGTAGGGAACATTCAGGTAAAGACCTGGGGTTAATGGACAACCCTGAAGACCAGACGAATTTGCATTTCACATCAGGCCACAAGGAGCAGATATACTATCTTGGCCAGTGTTGTGACTCTGCAGAAACTCTGTGTCCTTTGAGGAAATGAGCAGTAAGTGTTGAAGGGAGACGGTAAGACTAAGGAAGGAATGAGAAAACACAGGTCAACTCATTCATCAATTAATTCATCAAACATGTATTAAGTTCCTACAGAAACAAATTTGGAGACCAGAACAGCCTCTTCAACAATGCAAATTGATATTGATTTTGTTGACAATCCAATTGATATTGATCTCAGACTAGTGTGGAAGAGGAAGCCTGGATCACACGTGGCTTTTCCAAGCTGAGTTTCACAGAAAGTCACTCACCGGATTCTGCAGGCCATTTCGCTAAGGCTGTCAATCATTTAGAGATATGACTGTTTTGTTTCATATTTTACTTAAGTGTGAGGGTAGTGGTTCTGAGTTAGATTCCTTTCATTCTTTTTGTCTCTGGATTATTCTCTTCACCCTTGAAGGGAATATTTGCACCCACGTACAATAAAATGCTGCCGAATAAACTTTACCAAACGACAGCTTCATCTAGCAGTATATTCTAAATGTGGTTAGAGGTGGGCTCTGCACTGAAGTCACTGCAAGCTTCCAGTTTAAGTTTGCTGCAGTGAGTTACCTGACTGAGCTTGATGCTTAAAGTCAGCCAGGCCCACTTTTCTCAACTATAAGGTGGGTTTGATGATAATAGCACCTCTCTGATTAGGCTGGTTCTGAGAAGTGACGAATAGAGAGAACTGTATTTTTCCGTGCATAATATACCCCCATCTATAAGACAACCCCTATTTCTCTAACCCAATATTAAGAAATCAATACACAGGTTACTCCCATATATAAGACAACCTCCAATTTTTGGCCTAATGATTTTAGACAAAAGTATCATCATATACACGGAAAAATACGGTAGTTAAAAAACAGGCCTTGATGCAGAGGCTCTCTGAGAATATTAGCCACCATTGTTATTGTCAGGAGTCCAATTTCTTTCTCTTTAATCTAGGAATTGACTGTAGGGAGCCCTGGAAGGTCTTCCCTTCCATTAGGGTGAGGTCGAGCAGTAATATTTAAGGACCGAGGATACCAGACTCCAGAGAAAATCTGACTCACATCCAGAAGCCTGAGCTATAAACATTCCAAGATGTTTGTCCTTGCAGTGAGGCCCACGCCTGTAGGGCTATGCCCTGCACATCTGGCATCTCCAAAGCGCTCTCTTCTGTTTACCCAAATCTGGCCAAACTGTTGTTCCTCTCCTCATCCAAAAAATAATCTCTATTGTCTTTCTGGCTCAAGAATTCAATGATCCTCCTTAGAGTTTTCCTCCAGCTTCTTAATTGCAGCCCAAACTCAGGCCCTTGGGCCATTAATGTGAGTGATGAGATGAATTTCTTGTTATTCACAAAGTCATTAGAGGAGATCACATTTTTCTTAGTCATGCGTTATATCCTGTCAAACTCTAATAGGAAGGGAGGTATATTTACTTATTCATTTATATTTACTTCTTCATTTATTTGGCATGAAAGCCAGAGAATTATTCTGAAGGGCCAGGGGCTGTCGGTCTCCCCTGCTGTCTGGGTAGGGACACCAGACCTGTGAGAGTCACGCAGCTGATGGAGATGTGAGGGGCAGGTCCACCTGAGACCCTTGTGGCAGCACCCCAGTTTTCTCATGAAATTGTAAGCTTGACCCCTGGGTTGAAAAGGAGCCCCCATTGACTTGACCTAGACCCTCTCTTCTTCTCCATGACTTCTTTCTGACTTTGCATCAACTCTAGCTGTGTGGGGCGAGGCCTGTTCAGGATGATCCTGAGCCTCTTTTACTGGTGGCTCCTTACCTCCCTAACTTCGCGTGGGCTGAGAATTTTGGATTCCCATTAAAGCCCCCACTACTCCTTGATTTGACTTCAAATGCCTCCGAACTTGTCTCCCAGCTTCCTTTCTCACTACTTCTTCTCCCTTTTCCCTTTTAAAAATGGCTTTTCTAAAATCTAATTCAGACCATAGTACTTTTTTTCTATTTAAAATCCTTCAATGCTCCTGACTTCCTTTAGATAAAATTCAAATCCCCTGGAATGGAAGGGGCACCCATGAGCTGGCCGCTGCTTTGGGTTGTATGTGTACATGGGCTTATCTCAGATGACCAGGTCGGCATTTGCCTGGGCCAGCCTATCTACCTGCAATGAGTGCTTGCTGAGCTGTGCAGGATCAAACACGTCTCTTGGAAGCATTCTTGGTTCTCTTGTCCTTCGTTCCTCTCTTCTCTTACATGTGCTTTGGTAAAGGAGAAATGTGAGCATATTGGGGATGGAGGCGGAGTCTTACTCCACTCTAATCACAACACTAAGCACAGTTCTTAGAACATAGTAAAAGCTCAATAAAAGAATTCTTGAATGAATGGCTCTTTAACTCCCCTTCCTTCAGTGGCTGGGAGAGAGAGGCTTCACTTTTCTATGATATTTGGCTGGGCATCTCTTTTCAGCATGGACACACACACACACACACACACACACACACATAAATATATTTTAATATGCAGCAATTTTCATTTCCTAAGACCAAAGTAAACCCTGCTTATTATCAGAGTTTCTCTGAAAGGAAAGTCACTTCTGGTTTTAATTTTCTCCTTTGCTTTTAGGGATCAAGTCATTAGCAGAGTGGACAGAGTAGAATGCTCTTACTTAGGCTCGGATTTAAGTTCAACTCCAATTTCAAGTATTTTCCTCTGTACTGCCTGCCTCCCAACCACCCCTGAGGGTAGTGGTGTGTCAGGCACTGGGGATACAGATGCATCAAATGGGGCCTGGGCCCTCCAGGCCCTCAGGGTCTAGCAGCTAAGAGAGATGGGTAAACAGTTATAAGAAATGGCCTCATTGCTATAGAAAAAATACAGCTAACTGTGCTTGCTTCAGAGAGGTTAGGTCTTTGCAGCTTCCATTTTAACACGAGCAGAGGTGTGTCATAGGGCAGGGGCCCTCAACCCCCAGGCCATGGACCAGTGTTGGTTCATGGCCTGTTAGGAACTGGGCTGCACAGCAGGAGGTGAGAGGTGAGTGAGCGAGGCTTCATCTGTATTTACAGCTGCTCCCCATCACTCACGTTACTGCCTGGGCTCCGCCTCCTGTCAGATCAGAGGCAGCATTAGATTCTCATAGGAGCACGAACTCTATTGTAAACTGCAAATGTGAGGGATCTAGGTTGCGCTCTACTTATGAGAATCTAACGCCTGATGATCTGAGGTGGAGCTGAAGCGGCAATGCTAGTGCTGGGAGCAGCTGCAAATACAGGTGAACATTAGCAGAGAGGTTTGACTGCACAGAGACCATCATAAACCAATTGCTTGCCAACTCATATCAACACCCTATCAATGAGTGGTAAATGACAATTAACCTGTATCTGGTGCTTGAATCATCCTGAAACCATTACAACCCCCCATCACACCCCCTGTCGGTGGGAAAATTATCTTCCACAAAACCGGTCCCCACTGCCAAAAAGGCTGTTATAGAGGATTGTCCATTCTCATCTCCATTTGACCCATAATTGCACACCCATTGAACATTCGTGGATTTTAGAAACTGGCTACTGAAGCAAAACAAACTCAGATTGGAGCGGGAGACTCATCTCCCAGCTGCCATCTTTGGCTTGTTTGGGGACTTCAGACAAGAAGCATTTCTCAGCCGTTCTGACTGGAGACTTTGTTCCCATGACTATGTTCTGAGTCCTCTACCACGTCTGTAGCCCCACCATCCTCCAGACGACTAGCTGAGGAACCTCCCCATCAGTGACCTTCACTCTTCTGTCTCCACATGGCCTGTCCAGCAGGTAGATCTTTCCCCTGCCTATCTCTGGAAGCTGCTCCTATGGGTAGTTTCTTAGCCTCCTACACTTGCTTTTTCTATTATACCTCAACACAGTCACTTGAAACCACCATCTCATTACTGCCCTCATTATTCTTTCTGTGGTGTAGTTTTGGTCTTTTTGTTTCTTTTTAAAGTTTTTTGAGAGGTGAGATTGAAAGAGAGGGGTGTGGGGAGGGCCCAGAGCAGTCTCTATGGTTGTATATCATTAGTTGTGACATGGTTTCTTTCTACCCAGGTAGATATAGGGCTGCTCCAGATGGGAATTGAACCTGGGCCTCCTACTTGGGAGGCAAGAACCTTTGCCACCATCTCAGAGGTTACCAGTTGCCTCTCATTTCAGCAGACGGTGTTTGCACAGGAATCGAACTTCAGACCTCACAATTGCTAGGCAAGCACTCAACTTCTGGGCTATAGTGTTGGTCTTATGCATGTGCAGTAACGTCCAGGGTCCCCTATCCTAACACGGCCAGCATGACACATTCTGCCCATGTATTTAACCTTAGGCCCTTTCACATACCTTCGGTCTAGCCCAGATGAACCCACAGACCATTTCCCACCCACAGCCTACATTCCAGTCTTTTCATGCCTGACCATGCATCTTACCCGTGCCCTCCCATTCACCTGAGCAAAAAAGAGCCTTTGTGTCACCTCTTCCCCAAAGCACCGCTCCTTTCCTTTTCTCACCCCTGTGCTTTTCCTCAGAATATCAGCCCCCTCCCATACTGGATTTCAGACAAGCTGCTTCCTAAGACAGTGATGCCTACTGGTCACTAATTCCCAAGGGCAGGTGCCTCTGATCACAGGGCCTCGCCCAGCACCCGCCATAGCCGGGCACTAAAACCACCTTGGGTAAACCTATAAAGGAGCAGCGGAATGACCGAGGATATCATTCGTGTGGTGTCCCCTTTCTCTTATCTAGGCTGAAACACTCTCACTTCTAGGAATGCTGCCATCACTTCTCATTTAATGGGCTGCTAATCCAGTAAATGGATTATCAAGAATGGCAGTTATCCTTGTTTCTCTGTGGCTGCCTCCTTCTCCTTTCATGTCTCCCCTTCTCCCTCCTCCCTTCACTCCTGCTTTCTCCCCTCCCCCACCCAGACCTATTATGTGCTCCTTTCCAGGGAGTAGGCCAGGGAAAGAAGAGAAGGCGTAAGTGAGCCCATCGGAGCTGCTGGTAGGTAGCAGCTCTGGGAAATAGCTCGGTGGGAGAGAAGACCGAAGTCCACACATATCGAAACTGTATTGAAGGCAATTCTGCCATCCTTGCGTAGAACTAAGACTTAGTGATAGTAATCATATCGCCACTTCTGATTTCTCCGCACCCCTGTCTTCAAAGTGAAAGCCTCTTTTATATTCAGATGATGGCTGTCAGGCTGAATGAGAGCCTAGCTCCCTTTCCCATCTTCCCAGGGTGTCAGGTGAGACTTGGGTGCTAATGCAGCTCTGCGTTATCTAGAAGTATGACCTTGGGCATGTCTATCATTTTTCTGGGGCTCACTTTCCTCCTTGACATTGCAGTTGACCCTTGAACAATGCAGGGGTTAGAGGCACAAACCCCCAACAGAGCCCAAAACCTGCATATAACTTCTGACTCCCCCAAAACGTAACTACTAATAGCCTACTGATAACATAAACAGTTAACACTTATTTTGTATGTTGTATGTATTAATATTATATACTGTATTCTCACAATCAAGTGAGCTATAGAGAAGGAAATGTTATTTTAAAAATCGTAAGGAAGAGAAAATACAGTTAACAGTACTGTACGGTATTTATTGATATCATAAGTTTTTAAAAATTTGATATGGAAGTGGGCTCATTCAGTTCAAACCATGCTATTCAAGGTTCAGCTGTAGAGGGAATTGGGCCAAATGAGTTTTTCCTCGCCAAAATGTAACCCACTGGTCTGTGGTCATAACCAATTGTATCATGTATTACAAGCAATGTGCTACAACTCCGAATATGTTTTAAAACTAGAAGATTAAATGGAGTCGATGTCACGCTCACTGTCTCACATTGCTAGGTTATTTTTAAGTGAGAAAGGAAGGGAGGATTCAGAAGGCACAAGACCAGGCTACCCCAATAGAAGTGAGCCGTGTGCTGGACTGTTTTGCATTGAGTTTCTTCACAAGAAAGGTTTCAAACCACTGGACCCGGCGACCTCCAGGGTCTCCTGTGCTGGCAACTCAGTTCACAGGCCAGCAGGACAAGGCTCCTGGGAGCCAAGAGGCCCAGCGGGTGATGTGTGTTGCCTGAGGTCACCCCAGAGACCCATGAGTGGAATTGAGTCTAGAGCCACTTTCCAGACAATTCCACGAGAGAATTTTATCCGGCCCCGTGGGAACTCAGGCTTCAGTGAAGGGCCGGGGGAGAGTGAGGTTTTCTCCTTCCTTGGGAACAAGCTAGGACCCACCCCGCCCCCCACCCCCCCTTCCCGAAAGGCCCTTGTCTTGGGCTTTGAGCAAAAAAACGAGAGCAGTGAAACCAAAGCTGCGCGCTGCCTCTGGTGCGCCTGACACGGTGATCCGGGCCCTGGTCTCAGCTGTCAGCTTCCTTCCCCAGGGATCCCCAGGACCACCCACGCAGACAGGAAGAGCGCCCAGCCCGCTCTGCGCCTGTCAGTTGTAATGGTGAGGCAGGTCATCAGTTGAGGGAGGCAGTGGGGAGAGATGTATTATATTTACATTTTGTCTAAATGGTGCTGGAACCGGGGCCCAGGGCCCAGCAGGCATGGGGGAGGGGCCGTGAGGTGTAAGGGAAGCTGGCAGTGGGGGGAAGGTTGGGAGTGAGCCTGAGAAGGGGGCTTTGGGGGCAGGGAGCTACCTCTGCGCAGGATTCCTAGTGGGATGGGCTGGCTCCAGACAAAGAGAAACCTGAGAGTGAGGGATTAAGCTGGAAAAACCTGTGAGAGGAGAAGCAAGCTTTCGAGGGAATCTCCAATATCAAACTCTTTTCCTGAAGAGCTTACTAAGGAGGACTTCAAGGGTAGTCCTTCCTCCTCCATCTCTGAGGAGAGGAAAGAATGCTGGCCCAGGAGCAAGCCTTGACATTAATCATCACTGTCCCCAACCCCAAAATAGGGCTTCAAAGCTGCTTTGCCGAAGGCCCCTCACAGCCCAGTTGCCAAGTTTTCCTGAGGGTCTGACGGGAGGAAGTGCGGTTGCCTTAAGAGCTGCAAACTAAGTTGTCTGGACTCTTGCAGTAGTTTGACTTAGAGTGGAATTTGGCATCAAAACATAAGCCCGAATTTAATCCTATGAGAAGAGTTTAGTGACAACTTGCAAAAGAATCTCTTGATAAAGTTTTCTCACCATTTTATCAGATAAATAGTGATCCGATTGTCACTTCTCACCTGTACACCAATGGTCTAGGTTCATGTTATTCACTAAATTGTGATGGGAGCTTCTTGTGGACAAGATTTGTGTCTTATTTATTCATAGCATTTAACCACAGGCCCTGGCTTACAGTAGGTGCTCAATAAATGAAGAAGGAAGAAAAAGAAAGAATGCTTTGAATGTGGCTGTTTTTGGAAAATAGATTATAGAGAAACAATGTAACAATTGGAAAAAAAAAAGAGAGAGAGAGAGAAAGAGAATGAAAAAGGTGACCCTATACTGAGGCCCTTGAAGAC
The DNA here is from genome assembly GCA_004027555.1 of Craseonycteris thonglongyai. NCBI lineage: Eukaryota > Metazoa > Chordata > Mammalia > Chiroptera > Craseonycteridae > Craseonycteris > Craseonycteris thonglongyai. The sequence continues at coordinate 9,727 of PVKE010014672.1, read as the reverse complement.
GAAGTGACAGACTCTCTAGATACAGGTATGAGCATTCATCAGAGCTCTGGCTGTATTGATTTAGCTGGGACAATCATCCCAATCCTGCCTCAAGGGACGAAGATGCCCTATTTAAAAATGCTTGTAATTAGAGAGTGCTATCCTCCTAAGTAAATAAGGGCAGCTCTCCTGTAATGACACAGATTAATGGTCTTATGTAGGTAGTACAGACAAAAATGCTCCATGTAATAGTCAACTACTGCTATGATAATGCCTTATAACAAATACCCTCAAAGTCGTGATGACTTACAACTGAGACAAGAATAAAGAGCAATGGCAAGAGTTGGCTCCAGACAATACTAAATACCCCACCCTGGAAATGATCAGGTAAAAGTGGATGCTTATTAAAGAAAGATTAGAAAGGACTGAGGCTTCGAATAGAATGATGGCTTAGGTGACACCCAAGATTCCTTCAACTCTGAAGTACTAGGTAGCTCACTGGGTAACTTTCAAGTTTCCAACAGTGGCTGAATATATAAAACTAGTCCCAAGGGTGCCTTAAAGCTGTAAGTGAAAAAAATATTCCAGAATATGTGCCCAGCCAGCAGCACTGAAGCCTGCATATTTTGTCACAGAACTCCAAGTGTGTGTGCAACAAGGCAGTGGCTCAAAGAACCAGAAAATGTCCTTCCCTGAGCCATCCTGTTTATACAAACTGGGTCATCCCACTGGATAATCAGGCATCTACCATCTTCTCCAAATGGCACCTAAATGCAGTTCAGGCAGCATCCCGGGTTTTATTTCTAGGAAGTAGGGAGGGTCTTGCTTCTGAAGTATACATTGCTTGTCATTATCTCTGCTAGGAATCCCTCTCCCCATAAATACTTAAAAGAAAGGGCAAGAGTGTATCTGGATGCCACTTGCCTCAGTATACTACAGAAGGCTCCTGACACACAGAAGATACCCAGTCAGTGCTTGAAAAATGAATGAATGGCAGGGTTTGTTTGTTTGTTTGTTTGTTTGTTTTTTAAGTTAAAACTTACTGAAAACTATCATTTTCCTATTCCTCTTCTTGTTTTAACAGCCAGGAAGCTCAGAGTAAATTTTTTTTTCCCTCTACCATAGCCCCAGAATGGGCCCTTGGAGTTTGCATATTTGTTTCTTCCTCCTTTCTGTTTTTTAATTTGTTTTTTTCTAAATTCCATAAACCTAATGGTGTGTTTTTTGTTGACTTTTTCATAGCCTTTTGGGAATATGTAAGGGCAAAGGAGTGAAGCAAGTAAAGGTCCTCTGTAATGATTTGTTGCTTGGGAATTTCATTTCAATCATGAATAATTTCATTGCCCTTCCACTTCCCTGACTGCATGACCACAGCCCAATGAGTAGATGGGAGGATAATATAATGGACGGATGGATGGATGGATGGATGGATGATGGGAGGAAGGATGAAGAAATAACTGGCCTTCACATTCCCATTTTGCAGGTGGATAAAGTAAACAAGAGTGAGTAAGCCAGATCATTCATTTGCCCATTTAGTAAACATTTATTGGAAATTCCCTAGGCTGTTCCCTGAAAACCCAAAATGTGTCAGCAGATCTCACTAACCTGACTCTTTAGTTTTAAGAAGCTGAACTAGGTCCACTAATGTAAGAATTTTCAGGTGGCACAAATGTAGACCAGACAAGAACAATGACACAGAAAACAGCTAGAAGATGTGTACATGTGAATAAAGACATTTTGGAGAGCCAATATATCCATACAAGTAGATTAGAAATCAGATTGAAGTAGGCCCAAGAAAGGAAACCTCAACTGTGTGACAGTAACAAGGGAGACCTCTGCAGTAGAGATGAATGTTTACATTTTTGTTTGTAGTGAAAGGACATTGAATTTTGCTGGCATCACAAACTGACTTTGTTTCCCAGCTCCATCGATTGCTAGGTGTGTGGCCCTGGGAACATTATTTCACCTCTTCAAGACTCAGTCTTCTCACTGGTAAAATGGAGATGATAATTGATACTGAAGATTACCGTATTTTTCTCTGTGTAAGATATCTGCATGTGTAAGATGACCCATATTTTCTAACCCAACATTAAGAAATCAATACATGGATTACTCCCATGTATAAAACGACCCCCAATTTTTGCTCTAACAATTTTAGACAGAAGTATCATCTTACAATGGAAGAATATGGTATTTTATGAACCAGAGAGCATGCTGCTTGTGCGTGGTAGATGTTGAGGAAATGGTGGTTGAAGCTCCATGACCTCTGAGGGTTTGGAGTTTTGCTTAGAGGATATGGAAGTGGAACAATGAGCAGATTTTCCCAGGGAGACTATAATGCCCAGGCCTTTAAGCCCCCTGTGGCTGAGAGCCACATTCCTAGCCCTATTTCATGGCCATCAGCAGGGTTAACCTCTGAAACCTCCCATGACCTTAGCCAGCCTTGTTGCCAAGGCAGAGAAGAGGGCTTCTTATGGGCTGGTCTGTATCACACACTCAACCTGAGATCAGCTGTCATAACTAGACTTTGAATTCTTGAGTAGCAGGACTCAAGAAATCATTGGTTCTTTCTTCATCAGAATAAGCTAATATTTTACCACTTGTGTGGGGGGTGAGGAAAAAGTGGGGACTACGTCTCCCTTAATCACAAAGAAATAAAGAAAATGTGCCTTGCTGATCTGTTGCAGTGTTCTATTGATTTATATGCAGTAAACTCTTAATACTTAAGTTGTTGTTTCAAACATGTTCCTTCCTGTTATGACATCCAGGGTTTCAGAATTGAGCTCAGTCCATTGTATAAATCCCAGGTGACTCCACGCAGATTGAAAGGGAATTCCACTTATTGTCTTTATTTCCTAAGTCATTTGTTTGTGAGTTCGGGTCATTGGATTTGCCGGAAAGACCTGAACTACCAACTATGTAGCAAACCTTCAGATGCCTCTTTTACTTGTTTCAAGTCAAGCCCAATAGTTGTGAATCAGTGAAGCCTTCATGGCCCCACTGGTGAGAGTGAGATACCCTTGCCTCAGGGCTCCACTGTTAATACAGCCTCTAGAGTTCTAATTCATCTTTCCCACCTCATGCTCTGAGCTCTTGGAAGGATGACACAGTAACCTACTCAGCTTTGTTTCCTAGTAATGAACATGATACTCAGTATATGCAATGTGCTCAATAAGTGCTTGTTGGATGAATGAATGAATTAATAGACAGCTGGTGAATGAGAGACATTGAAAACCCTCTTATATTTTTGTCAAGACGTCCCTTTACTAAGCAATAGAGGACCATGCTGAGAAACCAGCTAATGCCCTTCATTCTCATTATCCCTTCCTGTTGACTTTATCAACAACACTTGCTATTGTTTTTATACCAGATTATCTTAGTGCTGAGTACAGATGGCCTCACTTGCCCTTAGGAGAGGAAGACCACTGGGCATAGCCTTGAAATATGGGCTGATGAAATAAATAGCGATGACCTTTTCTGGCTGTGTTTTTACATAAGTGTTTATATTAATGGGCTGTTTCTACTGAATCTTTTCAGTATCTGCCTTCTGAGTGAGAAGACAAATTCACACAAATATGTCCCTCAATTATGCCCTTACATTGCTCTTTAGTGCTCATGAAAGGGAGGATTCTAAAGTCCCCAGGTTTCAATCCCCTTACATAGACTATGTTGCTTTTATCAAATTATAGAAAGTTAAAAAGAAAAAGCTATAATCATTTTTATTAGAATTGGACTCTCCTAACTGACGTTTTTACTATAACTTTCATCAAAGTCTTCTGTGTGAATTACCATACTGACAACTGTTGGGTGGAGGTGTTCGTCATTCATGTCCCCATCTAGCCTCACCATCACTATGTGCAAAGCTTTCTGTTTAGTTGTTTGCCTCCTTTTGTGTTTGTTTTGTATTTATAGTTGGTGAAAATAAGTTTGTATTTACAAAACAGATAACCTCTGAGCCTGGGGGCCACACAAAATGGTGAGGGCTCAGAAGAGACTCGAATGTGTTCATGGTCTCAAGCTACGTAACTCTAGGGATCAAGTCAAATAAAGAGAATCACATGTGCAAGGCATTGTGGGAGTGGGGAGAAGAGATGCCCAGGGCACCCAATTTGGCCTGGGAGACATGGTGGGGACTGGGGTAGAGGAGAGTCCTCACAGGTTAGATCTGAATTGAACCTGGAAGATAAATAGCAATTCAACCAGCATACAAGAAGAGAAGGAAACTTATAGATAGCAGTGGTATGTACAGAGGCTTAGAAAGTGTGGGCAACATGGTGAGTTTGGGGAACTAGCAATGATTTTGAAATGGTTGGAAAGCAGGCAGAGTTGACCTCTAAGCATACCAGCTAAGTATTAGTATTAGCCCCGCGCACAGAGCATGGGTAGGGAGAAAATGAGTCCCGAAAAATAAGTTAGGGTCAGATCGCAAAGGGTCCTGAATGCCAGGCAAAGGTTCTAGACTTTAGTGTGTGCATGTGCACGTGCTTACATACACATGTGTGTGTGCACATGATTCTTTAAATAAACGAATTTTAAAAATCAGAGTTGTGTTCCATCAAGCTTTTTCACCAATCCTGGCCACTGGTCTCTCTGTTCTACCTAATATACTACTTTTTTTTTTTTAAGTAGAATCTCCTTGCTGGATGCCATCTTGTTTAGTTTAATCCACTCCTCCTTGATATTTTAGCCTAAGCCCAGGTAATCAAGGCCAAGATTTTAATTATCTCCAGCATCAGACAGTATAGGGCTGGTGATTATTTTAAAAGGTTCCTGGCTGCTGAAAAGTGAGAAGAGAAGACCAATGGGGTCTGTGTCCGGGAGTATTTTCAGTCTTTGTGCTTCCAGCTCTGCATTTCTGGGGCACTTTACGGCAGGCTTTGAAAGATTTAGTTGAAAATCAACTACGGATTCCACCCTAATTGGCTTGGCCAGGTTTAATCTGTTACTGGTCAAGCCAAGCTGGCTTCTATTATGCGGTGCGCAGAGGATTTCCGGCGTTGCTCTTATCCTAATGGAGGCTGGCTGTTTTTAGAAGCAAATCTTGGTGTAGGCGAAGGTCGAAGGCCGATAGCATTGTGTCCTCTGAAGTGAACCCAGAAGGATGGCCATCTGATACAGCATTTAGACTTTTGACTACGAAGAGCAAGTCTTAGATTTGGCGTTTATATGCTAGAGGATTGTGTTTTGTTTTTGTCTTTTTATTTTCTACCTAAGATAAAACAAAACTTCCTATTTGTTTCTGACTCTTTGTGTTGATTTGTGGAAATGCTCAGGTTATCCAGCCCAAGCAGGCAATCCCTGCAGCAAAGGCACATCTTCAGAGACTGGCTTCTCTTGGCCCAGTATACCCAGGAGTGACATCAGAGGTGGACAGGGGTGTCCCGTCATTTCAAGCCCAGCACCTCTGGCCTTTGCTGAGTCCCTTCCTTGAGGTTGTTCAGTCCTGAACACAGACATACAAGGCCAGGGGAAAGAGAAGAGACAGTAGTGTGGGGTTGGGACAACTTATGGACACGATTAGCGTTGAGCCACCGCTGGAAGTTGTTTGTGTCCACAGAAGAGGGACAAAAGAGAGCCTATGTCTGGAGAGTTTGTGAAGGTAGAAAAACAAATCTTTAGCCCAGAGAGAGGCTTCAGGTGTGCCTCTGGAGTTCAGGTAAAAGAAGGGGGAGTAGTGGAAAGCTCCATTTCCTCTATAATCCTGGAAGGACCTTGGATCTCCAAATGCCATTTGCAGGAGTGTGATGAGGGGTGCTGTGTACATTTATAGTCACTCAGAGTAACCTATCCCTCTGCACCCCCATCAGTCACCTTGCCAAGTTCCTGATGGGGCTTTGAACAGTTTACACAGTTCTGCCAGAGGAAGTCACTTATGGGAAGAACATTTATGCTATAGAACTGAGCTCATTAGAATCAAGGAGATCAACTTAGTACTCTATAAATAAAAATATGTTCATATATATGGGTATATACTTAAATACACACATGCATTTTATGGGTTTTAGAAAGCCAATCTAACATCTGTTTTGCTTTCCTGGTTAATTCCATCCCCCTCCATTCTAAAGTAAATTCCCCAGCAAAGCCTCTCTTAAAAGATTCTATAGACCCTGCATTTTTAAATGGCTCCCAGAGCTTGTTTTTGAAGATCTCTCTTCCCGACTCTTGACCCCAACCCTCTTTGGCCAGCCAGCAGTCAGGCAGTCACTCCAAGGGCTCAACCCTGACAAATCTGGCCTTCTGGTGTGTCTTGCTACCAGCTGGCGCTTGCTAGTCTCCAAGGACCTGTCCAGCATCAATTGGGCTCCAAGGATGATGGCAGTGATAGGGTTGTATCGGCAAGAGCAATGACCCACAACTGTGACCCAAGCTAGCTGCCAGAGCACAAGTAATCATGTAAAAGTTCCACATGGGGGTCTCTGTCTTGGAACTTCTTCTGTGGTTAGGTTATTCCTCTGTGAACTATTCTTTTTTTCTTTTTGGATCCTGGTTTTTCATTCTTTATTTGAATATTCTAGAATCTTGAAGCTTGTCCAAAAGAATGAGAATCATGGCATTATAATAGCACATCAGACCTGAAGGGAATGTAAACCATTTTCTTCAACTTTTCAGTTGCTGAAGTCCATTGAAACAGAGAGAATTGCCCAAGGACATGCCAGTGAGACACATATCCAGGGCTAGCAGTCAGCCTCCTGACTCATATTCAATGCTCACACCTTAAAGTTGATATTTAGGGGTGAGGTTACCTGAGGGTAAGGGTGAGGAGGAGAGGAGGGAGGTGGAGCTAAATCTATGGTGATGGAAAGAAAGCTGACTCTGGGTGGTGAACACATATTGTAACACATAGACGAAGTACTATAGAATTGTACAGCTGGAACCTATGTAATTTTTACTAACCAATGTCTCCCTAATACATTTAACAATAAAAAAAAGTTGATATTTATTCAATAAAAGTAGAGTTACACATAACAAGTAACATTATCAAACAATAATTAAATGGCAGACATTGTTCTAAACACTTTATGTATGCAATATCATTTACCCTCATGACAACCCTATTGGGGTGGGGGGTTCTTATTGTTATTGTCAATTTACAGTTGAAGTAACTGAGATGAAGAGAAGTTAAATAACTTGCCCTTAGTATGTTGACATGTCCTGTTAAACTATGACTGTCCTGGGACTCAGAACTGCATCAGCAAATATGTACTTAGCCTCTGGAATGGATGAAGCCCCTGTCTTTCTAGTGGGAAATAATGACAAACATGCAGATCAGTCATGGCAGGCATGTACCAAGGGTGGAGGACGACAGAGGACGGGGTAACAGGCTTCAGCAAGGAGATGACATTGTCATGGTCTGGGGGATACATAGACATTTGCTAGCTGGAGAATGAGTGCTTGTGTGCAGATGAATGGAAGGACCTCATGTGGTCAGGGAAGAATCAGAAGGGTGAGAAGTTAGAGTGTTAGAAGTCTGAGGGCTGTCGGGGAGATGTTGGGAGATGGGCCGAGAGAGGCAGGTTGGGAGCAGATTAGAAAGTACCGGTGACAGTACCTGTGTCCCAATAAGGCATTTGGATTCTATCTGGTAAACACAGGGGAGCCCACAGAAATGTTTATGAATAGGGAAGTGACAGGAGCAGGGCTGAAGAGACTGTAGCTGCATGAAACACCCAGGACGAGGGAAGTAGTTGTTGCAATTGTCCAGGTGGAAATGATGAGGGCCGGACTCTTGGCTGCAACCTGATTGGCACAGGCTGCCTCCCTTGGTTTTTCACATGCTGCCGCGGCTTGGGAGGCTCGCTTTAACCCAGTCTTCCTGGAACTACAGGCCCATCTTTGCAGACTAGGTGTAGGCGGTTCCTATGGAGACTTTCCTTAGTGCCCTCCCTGCAAGCTCACGTGCTCCCCCTTGGACACTGCTGTCTCTGGCACATTCTTCGTTCTCCCTGGGCACACATAAAATCTTGTCGCACATCTTGGTGTACATTTCTCTCTCTGCTTACACACAGCTCCTTGAAGGCAGAACCAGACCTTTGCCTCCTTAAATACTTGGCACAGCGCCTGACACTCAGGGAGCTCTCAATAAACGTGAGATGAATGAGTCAACTTTCTCAATAACAGCAGTGACAACGGATATGGAAAGAAGAGGCCAAATTTGGGAGATGGTTTTTAAAAGTTCATCAGGGGTTGGAACACCATGGCCCACGGTCCAATTTCAGCCCACCTTCCTTACTGCTTTTGTACATAAAGTTTTGTCGGAACACAATCAAGCTCATGGCTCTATGTTTGGTCTCTCGCTGTTTTCATGCTGCAATGGCAGAGTTAAGTCATTGTGACAAGACCAGATGGCCTGCAAATGCAAAACTACTTACTATCTGGACCTTTGCTGAAAAAGTGTGTCCATCTCTACATTAGGTGACCGGGATTTGTGATGAGATAAAGGGTATAACAGAAAGAGTCAAGACGCCCTTTGCTTCTACCGCCTCACTGTGCCTCATACAGCACTTTGCTCCCAGGTTTAGGTGACCAGACGTCCCGCTTTTGGTGGGACAGTCCCGATTTTTAACAATTTGTCCCGCGTCCCGCGGCGTTTTAAAAAAGTCCCGATTTTTGGAAAGAATGCACGACAAGCTAGGGAACGGCGGGAGGTAGACCAAATTTTTAATCAAGAACCCCCTCTCCCCGGTCAATGGTGTCCCGCTTTACCGATGTTACAATCTGGTCACCTTATCCCAGGTGCTAGTATTGACCAACAGGCCTGTAGGAATCGAGAAGGAAATACCCATGACCTTGGAGCAGGAGAACCAGGGAGCCTAAGAGGGCGAGGTGGAAACGAGACTCTGTAAGAAAGGACCAGGGCCACAAGTGACAAGGAAATGGATCTCCGTCATGCTTTTCTCCTGGTGATGCTTCTTGTGCTCTGCTCTTCCTTAGTCGTCCAGTTCGGCTTTGTCACCCTCTTTGTGGCCTCCTTTCCTCTGGCACCTGTGTTTGCCCTCCTCAACAATGTCATCGAAGTGCGACTTGATGCAAAGAAGTTTGTCACGGAGCTGAGAAGGCCGGATGCTGTGAGAACCAAAGATATAGGTATGTCCCCTGCTTAGAGGCTGTGGCAGGCCTCCCCCTCCTCACACCCAGTCAGGAATGGAGAGTGCTGGGGGGAGCCCTTGCCACTTCACCCCTTTGTGCTCCTCATCCTTAGATCTTTAGGTGCTGGAAGGCCTTCAGAGGCCACAGTATTTACTCCCACTGGTCCCCCTAGTTTCCAGACAGGGGAGCACCTGAACCTCTCCAGACAAGGCCACTCTCGGGGGGTGGGACACACCTCCCTGGATAACGTGCCTGCAGAGCAGCACTCTGAGCCACAGGGTTGTCCTCACTCAGCCCAGGGCGGGAGTGGGTCAGACACCGTCCTTTCTGTCTTACAGGGATTTGGTTTGACATTCTCTCTGGAATCGGCAAGTTCTCAGTTATCAGCAATGTAAGTGCTTATATTCATGACACTCTAGCTGTGTGGGAGGGGCTTTCCGGAGGAGCTGAGGTCTTCAAAGCAGGAAACCAGCCCTTGGTACCTCCCAGCCTTTTCCAGGTGGAGCTTTATTTAACACAGTCCCCTGGTTACTAGTGCACACAAGCCTCCTAGCTCACCAGGCTGTCACCGAAGCGGTGACACTTGTTAATTTCACCAAGAGAGAGAAGGGTAATTACCCACCAGAATGCATAGCTTTCCCTTCAGAGTCAAAATCCAATC
>PVKE010014671.1:0-34685 GCA_004027555.1 Craseonycteris thonglongyai | reverse complement strand
ATATATCCAGAACACTATGCCCTAAAACAGACATTCTTTTCAAGTGTACATAGAGTGTTCACCAAGATAGAATAGTCTCAAAAAATTTCAAAAGACTGAAATATTAGTCTACTCTCTGATCATAATGAAATTAAGTAAATCAATAATAATCCCCCAGGTATATGAAAATAAATTAACATGCTCAATAATCCATGGCTCAAAAAAGAAAATCAGAGGGAAATCAGGAAATATTTTTAATATGATAATGAAAGCACAACATGCCAAAATGTGAAATGCAGAAAAAAATAATACAAATCAATGGAAACAGAAAATAAACCCAAATAGTTTCTGTGAGATTATGAAAACTGATAAACCTGTCTCAAAAGTATTCAAGAAAAACAGAAAAAAACAAACAAAAATTATCCATGATTATAAAAAGAAGAAATATCAAAATATCCTATTAAAAGGGCAACAGGGAACACTATAATATTTATGAAGATAAATTTAAGAATTTAGATAAAATAGAAAATTCCTTGAAAAACATAACTTATGAAATCTGTTTCATAAGGAAATATAAAAAGTTAAGTTAGTAACCCCACTTTAAAGAAACTAAAGTTATTAATTTAAAATCTTCCCAGAAAAAATTCCAGTTCCGGATAATGTCACTAGTAAATTTTGTCAAACATTTAAGGAAGAAGTAAAATCCAGCTTACAGAAACCTTTTCAGAAAAAAAAAAAAAAAAAGATAAGAAAAAGTTTCTTAGGGATGCCAGGATAGCTCAGCACATTGAGCACTTGCCTTGCAACCATGAGGTCTGGGTATCGAATCCCAGTCCCAGCCTGTGCACACCCATATGCTGAACTGAGGCACAACTGGTAACTGTCAGGATGATGGTGAAGGTTCTCACCTCCCATGCAGGAGGCCCCTAGTAGTTCAGTTCCTGCCCCACCATAGTCCCCACATCCACCTGTGTGGAATGAAACTATGTCACTACTAATGATGTACAACTATGGAGACTGCTCTGGGCCTGCCTTCCTTCTCTCTCTCTCTCTCTCTCTCTCTCTCTCTCTCTCTCTCTCTCTCTCTCTCTTTCTCTCTCTCTCTCTCTACTTCTCTCAAACAATAAAATAAATCTTAAAATAAAAAAAAAAGAAAAGTTTCCAAGACCTAAAAAAGACATTATTATGAGAAAAGTACAGACAGATATTCATCATAGAACATATACACAAAAAATCCTAACAAAATATTAGCAAATGGAATTAAGCAAATATAAAGAATAACACATCCTGATCAAGGGGTATTCACCACAGGAATGCAAGGCAAATTCAACATTCACAAATCATTATAGCTCCACATGGTAAGACAAGAAAGGGAAAATTCAGATGGGCATTAACTATTCATAGTAAGATAGTGGTTATTTGGTAGGAAATCCTGACAAACTATTTCTGAAAGCTGTTCAAATTTCATGACAAATGAAAACATAAGTTACCTGGATCGGGAGAATGGTTATTTGGGGGAGAACCAGGAAGGGGTGGAGTCACTGGAGGTACTCCTCTGGAAACTCCAGTTTGAGATACATCCTGTTGACTTTCCCATCGACCCTATTAAGGACAAAATCAGAATTTTTGATCCAAATCAACATTTAACAAAAATAACTAAAATTTTTTTGTTGTTGTTATTGTTAAATTTATTGGGGTGACATTAATTGATATCAATTACATTGTTTCCAGGTGTACAATTCTACATTACATTGTCTATACATCGCATTATGTGCTCACCACCCAGAATCAGCTCACTTTCCATCACTGTATGCTTGATTCTCCCTCCCTACTCCCCCCATCTCTCCCATCCATCTCCCCCCTTACCCTCAGGTAACCACTAAACTATTGACTGTGTCCATGAGTCTTTGTTTCTTTGTTCCTTTCAGTTTTATATTCCACCTATAAGTGAGGTCATATGTTTCTTGATTCTTTCATTCTGACTTATTTCACTTAAGATGTTTTCAAGGTCCCTCCATGTTGTCACAAATTGCTGTATTTCAACTTTTCTTATTGCTGAGTAGTATTCCATTGTATAAATGTACCACAACTTCTTTATCCAGTCATCTATCAGAGGACACTTTGGTTGATTCCATGTCTTGGCCACCGTGAACAGTGCTGCAATGTACATTGGGGTACATATATCTTTGCGGATTAAGGTTTTCAGGTTTTTTGGGTAGATACTCAGGAGAGGGATTGCTGGGTCATATGGCAATACCATTCCTAGATTTTTGAGGAATCTCCACACTGCCTTCCACAATGGTTGTACCAATTTATATTCCCACCAGCAGTGTATGAGGGTTCCTTTTTCTCCACAGCCTCTCCAGCACTTGTTACTCCTTGTCTTGTTGATTCTAGCCATTCTAACAGGTGTGGCATGGTATCTCATTGTGGTTTTAATTTGCATTTCCCTAATTGCTAGTGATGTTGAGCATTTTTTCATGTATCTGTTGGCTGGTTGTATGTCTTGAAGAGAGAGGTGCCTGTTTAGGTCTTCTGTTCATTTTTTCATTGGATTGTTTGTTTTTTGTTGTTGAGTTGTATGAGTTCTTTATATATTTTAGATATTAGCCCTTTATCAGAGGTATTGTTTGCGAATGTTTTTTCCCATTTGGTTGGTTTCCTTTTTACTTTGTTGACGGTGTCCTTTGCTGTGTAGAAGCTTTTTAGTTTGATATAGTCCCATTCATTTATTTTTACATTTACTTCCCTTGCCTTTGGGGTCAAGTTCATAAAGTGCTCTCTGAGCCCAAGGTCTATAATTTTAGTGCCAATGCCTTCTTCTATGCACTTTCTAGTTTTGGATCTTATGTGGAGGTCTTAATCCATTTTTAGTTAATTTTGGTATATATGGTGTCAGGTGTCTTCCTCTCCAGGAGTGTATCTTTCCATTGATTCACATATCGTTCATGTAAGTAAAAATTCTAGAAGAGTATATTACCACACATCTCATTTTACATAAACATTACAGATAAGTTCCAGTCAAGTCCAAACCAAGTAATCACAAGTTCCCAATAATGGAAGTATGAATTAAGAAGTTTTATTGTACTCTCAACTTAATTTGCAAATTCCCATTAAAAAGATTTTACTGCACAATACCAGAACAATGCCAGCTAGATGATAGATTAATTTACCATTCTAAAACTTGTTAGGCATAAAAGTGGTGATACCATCAAAGCACTGTTAACATCAGTCCCATCTTGGAAAGAAATAAATCCCAACCAAATGTTACAAGTATAAAACCGAATAATGGAGATGAGATGCCAAGTCTTTTAAATGCTTTAAGTTCCCTTTTGATCCTCTGTTAACCTTTCTGACTTCTTTTTCACTAGTTAAATAACAGTGTTTTATATTAGTTTAGCCTAGTAATTCACAAGTGACCTTAATGATTAACTTGATTTTTCATTAGTAATCACCTGCAAAGCGAGTTCTTCACTGCTCCTGAAGGTGGATTGAAGTGCGAAAGCCTCTTAGGTTTCAGATATGTATTGGATACCTATCTGATTTTAGCAGCAACCTAAGTACTGATCATAAAATCAATAAGCTCTCAGTGATCTGGATCCTGTTTACCTTAGAGAATGCTTTTCCCTAGGAACTCTTTCAGCACTTGATATTTTTTACAAATGGTATGATGTTTAGCATTAGGAAGCAAGGAAACAAAACAAACATGAAGAGATGATTTGGGAACCCATGAATTCCAAACACTTCACTGCAGGAGCATTTGTTACTACGAATCACAACACTGATTTACATACTTTAATGTTTCATTAATGTCTTTTGCAATTAAATTTAATTATCTGTCTGGGAAGCCACCGTGCTGTGGACTCTGGGACATCACCATCAGATGGCTGAACACAGGTCAATACTCTTTGGAACCGCAAAAGCCTCATGCTTTGTTTACAGTGTAAAGCTCATGCAAGGTTGTTTTGAAGATAACTTACTTAATCTGAGAATACATTTTTCACATTTTAGGTTTTTCTTCCTTCTTGGGCAGCTGACAAAGTGGTACTCTGTCCCTTAGGAAAACAAAGTAGGTGATTTGGAGGCAGCACCTCAGCTATTTGGTGTATTCGTATGGTCCAATGACAAATAATGTAGGTGTCACCTCTTCCCCAAGGCACACTCAGGGTTCTGCTAGCTTCTTGAGTAATTTTTCCCGGTTGGCACTCCCGCACACAATGTTACTACCAAATCAGAATGAAAGCAATAACTCTTGTTGTCTCATATATTCAAATATCTCAAGTGAGAACATTGGAAAGGATGCACACAGTACTTAGACACCACCTTAGCCATATTGCTAGCCCCTCATCGGATAATGAAAAATGGAGACACACTTCACTTCACCCATCTACCTTAACCATCATCTTAACCTTGAGGAATCTCATACGCTAACTGTTCCCAGGTCTCAGTGACCAGAGATGAGGACATAGAGGGTCTCAAATAATTCTGAGATAGAACAAGCTCTGCTCCACAGGGACAACACACTTGGATGATAAACTGGGTACAACAGTCCTCCCTCCTCTCTCTGGCACCCACAGACCTCTGGGGAAATACTCCACTGAAATCACTCACTATGTTCTTTTTTTTCCCTGCAATACATGTCCCATTCTCTTGCCAGAAAATAAACCTGTGGTTCAGGGTCTAGCCATACACATTGCCCTCTGGAGACAAGGCAATTAGTGTCTTTCCAATTAATTTTATATGCTTGGCTGTTCCAGAGTTATTCTCACTTTAATGAAAAGTTGTGTGTGTGTGTGTGTGTGTGTGTGTTGGGGATGGGTGGGGGGCATCCCAGTTAAAGGTACTTTAGAAGGAGATGAGCTCAGGACAATGAATACAAAGCAGTTAGCCAGACACTGGACCTTTCAGCTCTCTTATGAGCTCAGCTCTCTAAGTGAAAGAGTATGGCTTAATTTATACTCCGCTCCCTGGAATCTAAAAAGATAAATCTGATCTGTTTCTAAGGGTCTGCCTGTCTATCCAACTTCAGAATCAGCCTAGATGAGGAGAGACAGGAGAGAGAACTTTGGCTTCATGGTGGATCTATATACTAGCTCATTCGTATTAGAGATTATGTGTGCCGGATTCAAGGAAATAAAGCTCTATTCAACACAGCAATTATTGGTAGCTAGCACCATGCATAAAAGGCACAGGGAAAGACAGGAGCCTCTCAGCTGACTTGAGAACACGGGTTGGTAGTGGTCATCCCCCTTCCCCAACTCATGCACTCTCAGTTTTCCCATTACTGGTCCTTTGCAAGACACAGATTCCTTGAGTTTTGCATCAGGAGGTCTGTTTTTCATCAGAATAGTGACAATAAGGTAAATAAAAAGAAGTGCCAATGACATTCCAGGCCCAAAGGTGGCTTCTAGTGCAAGTGAAGAAGTGCCTCACGTTTGGCATCAGCCTCTCCCAGCGCCATCCCAACTCACTGCTGTTTTCAGGAAGGCGATGTGGCCAAAACACACAATTCAGCTGTATTACCTGGATACTCATTTAGGCTTCTGGCTGCTTTTAATGGCATTAGAATACTCCAATCAGGTGATGATGACGAACACACTATCTTACTAAATTATTAAAAAATATAATTCCATCTAAAATGGCTTTAGAAATGCCAATGTTTTAATGTTGACAGTGTGCCTTGCACTGTAAAAGATCTGAAAGCACAGGCAATTTTTAAATGGAAAAACAACCAGCTGAAAATAATACTGCAGCTAAACATGAATCCATATTGGTAGGCTGGTCATAAAAATTTGCTAAGTTTTCATTAGAGCTATAAAAAAATTGCCTTACATTCATGATAAAATATCCAGACATAATAAATAACAACATTACTGTGATTAGGGATAGTCTGTGTGTGTATTTTTTTTTTTTTAATTGTTTGAGAAAAGGTGAGAGAGAGAAGGAGGAAGGGCTAAGAACAGTCTCCATATTTGTGACATGGTTTTACCTCACACAGATGAATGTGGGACAGCATGAGGCGGGAACTGAACTGGGGGCCTCCTGCATGGGAGGCAAGAACCTTCGCCACCGAGCCATCCTGGCAGTTTCCAACTGCACCACAATTCAGCACATGGGTTTGCACAGGTCACGTCTGGGAATCAACCCCAGACCTCGTGATTTCAATGCAGGTGCTCAACTGCTGAGCTATCCCCAGCATCCTCCATAGTTTATATTTTTAATTGAAAAGATTATCAAGAGTGATTTCTTTTAGGTCCTAAGGTGAATTTAGAAGTTGGGAGTAGTTAATCAAATTCAATTTTAGTGGAGATCAGGAAAACAATTCCAATTTTAATAGGTAGTGAGCCTCAATAGATATGGGAATCAAAATACGGCTGGCCAAATTTGAAGTGTTATATAGGCCAAAATGTGAGATGGTTTTTAGGAACTTCCCACCTCCCCTCGCCTCCCAAGAGCTCTAATTCTTTCAAACTCTTAGTCCCTGCCTCCATGTCACACCTATTTAGTGTCACATTGCTCCCAAATGACCAATCTTTATCATGATAAAACAGAAAATAAGGAGAGAAAGGGAGACTCAAACATACTCTGTGCCCTCTCCCTGCTTCTACACATTATTTCAACTAACCTAAGTGTTCTGAAATCACACAGGGGAAGACATAGCCCCTCAGATTCTTACTATACAATCCTGATTTCATAATCAAGATCAGAGGAATAGACATAGACTAATGTAAACAGAGTACCCAGAACTAGGCCCATACAAGTTTACAAAGTAGATGTAACTAATGAAATTATTATATTCAATTATTTCGAAAGATAATTTTCTAGCATTTTAAGCATCAATAAATTCAATTTTAAATTACATTTCTGACTTGACTCTCTTGTACATGAAATATTTTTATGCAAAGAAACCAAAATGGCCCTAATGAGCAAAGATCTGTGGTATCAAAGAAGTGCCCAAAGAAAGCACTTTTGCCATTTTTATCACCCCTTTCTTGTCCCATACTTGAGAAAGGGACATCCTACAACTTCTCAAAAATTTATCTGTATTTTTTGCTTAATATGAATTAACTCTAAATCCTCACATTCAGAGCCTTTGCCTTATCTCTTTTGACAAACATTTTTACAGTCTTGGGCCCAGGTAACAAGGAACATTAGAAAGAAAGCACATATACTGACTACCAAAGTTGTTTTTACAAAAGGGTAAGTTTAAGAGCCAAAAAAATTAGTGCAGTTTCAAATTTAGTCACCTTATAAAAACTACATTGAAAAACGCATTCTTCTTCTCAAGGTAAAAGCAAGTGTGTTGTTTCAAATAGGATAGTTCTTATATCCTACTCATTAGGAAAACCTAAGAAATTTATTACCTCTCCCTGGATCACTGAAAACTGAGGAATACAGGAAGTCCCCAGAAGAAAAACAACAACAACATAAGAAACTGGAGACCTTCTCAAACCACTTACATACAAGAGAAAAACTTCCAGCTATTTCAAAGGGAAGAACATTTTTACATTTTAATTTATTTAATTTTTAAATAAGTGATTTGCTCTGATGATCCCAAACCAGGCAACATATTAATAAAAAAGCATACAGCGAGAAGTTGTTGACCTCTAACTCTGCCTGCCCAGAGTCCCACATATTCCTACCCTCTCCCACAGCAGCTAAGAAACGGTATTAGTTTCTCATATAGCTTCAAAGGGTTTCTTCCGTATATGGAAGCAAATCTATCCACAGCCACATACACTTCTCTCCTGTCCTCCTTTTCTTATACAAATGGCGGCAGACTGTTCCCCACTTCATTTGTAATCATTAAGTACACGTATAACCTGGTGATCTCTCCATATTAGTACTTGGAGGGGGTTCCTAATTATTTTTACAGCTGTGCAACAGCTCATTTATTTATTAATATTTGTGTGTGCACACCCACATGTGGGTGCAGATAAAATGTACTTAACCAGACTAAACCAAGGGACATTTAGTTTCTTTCCAGTCTTTTGCCCTCATAAACAATGTCACAGTGGACCCCCTTGTATATATATCATTTAACACGTATGTAAGCACTGCTGCTGTGTAAAGGGGTTTAACAGGATTTGCATAATCTGTATGTCAGTTAGTTTAAACACTACCCAATTCTGAGGGACTCTGTTGTGGGTAGCATTAATAACACACTTTGAAATCAAGGCAATGCCATATCTGAAGATATTTTTCATTTCAAAAGGCCATAGGGAGAACCTCTGTTCTTCGCTGCTAATGGTAGGGAAAAGCTTTCTTTTCTCACATGTAAGTACATATAATTTAAAAAATATTTATTTTTCCTAAAAATCTTTTAAGATGCTCTGCTTTAGATGATAAAACTACTAAGGGGACCCTCATCTAGAAATGGGGGAGCCATTCTGTACTGAAGTGAGCCTGGGGTCGAATCCTCTGTGCTTAGTATTCTTTTTCTTTGTTCTCTAACATCACAGGTATAATCCTTGATCACCTGACTTTTCTTATGCATTAAACAGGTCCATCCATAAAAATCTGTCTTAGAATAATTTTTCTCTGCCTTACCCCTAACGAAAGGCAAAAGGTCTCTATTTTTTAATGTATACATTGATTGAACTTGTAGATCTGGACACAAGCAAGAAGTCAAGCAATGCCCATGGGACAGTGACAAGATGTTGGCTAAAGCCCAGTTATACCTGGTAACCTCTCAGGGCTCGTCAGTGCCCAGAGTTCAAAATGAGATAAAATGATTGTCCCACACTGAATTGGGGGCAAGCCTAAATACTGGCAAGCTTGCACCTACAGTTTTCCCTGACAGTACATAGTTCCCTTGTTTGCCAGAGGGTGGAGACTGCTATGGTTGGGGAGAGCAAGATGGTCCACATTTTGAGGAAGACTGCAGATAGCTGCAATGGGAGAAAAGGGTATTTAACTTTTCTGAAATGTATGATACCACTTAAAATATATATTGAAAGAGAGTGGAGCGAATCATATCCTTATTGCTATGATAGCACTACAACATCAGTAAAATCTGAGGGTAGGGGAAGCCGGGATGGCTCAGTGGGTTAAGCGCTCACTTTGCAGCCCCGGGGACCGAGAGTCGAATCCCGGCCCTGGCCTGTGTGGACCCATATGCTGAACTGGGGAATGTCCCCAGTTCAGTTCTCACTGGGGTGAGACCCAGCCCAGTTCCTGTCCTGTGCAGCCCCGTGCCCACCTGTGGAATGAAACTATGTGGAAAAACCAATGATGTGCAACTATGGAGACTGTTCTGGACCCTCCCCCTTCTCTCTGTCTCTGTATCTCTCTCTCTCTCTGTCAAAAACAATAAAAATAATTCTTTAAAAAAAAAAATCTGAGGGTGAAAATCACACTTTCCTCATCTTCAATAGGTTTCCCAGGCACGCCAAGAAATCAAGATGACTAAATCAAGATGACTCTACCAGGGAAAGTCCTGGTAGAGTAACAAAAATACATAATGTTATTATATTTACTCATTTAAATGACATCCTACTAACTTCACCCCAACCCTCCACAGAAATTGCCCTGGGAAAGGTCTCCAACAAACTCTTCACTGTCACATCCAAAACAGTCCTTTCGGTCCTCATTTTATGGGCCCTGAAGAATTTAGGAGTCCTTAAAACTTTTCTCCCTCAGTTGCCACGTCATTCCCTCCCTGGCCTCCTTTCCTCTCTGAGGATTCCTTTCAGTGATTTCACCAGTTTCTGCTCTTGCACTCGCCTCTAAGTATTATCATCATACCCTCATGGCCTCATTTTTATGATCTAATCCCTCCCACTATTTTCAACTATGCCCTGAGCTCCCAAATCTGTTTCTAGCCCAGGCTTCCAGGTGCCTGACCTGGCAACAGATACCTCAATGTTAAAAACTGAACTACAGTAAGTCATTTTCTTCCCCAAGCCTGCCCCTCCCCTACAGTTGAGCTCTGTATACTGTCATTCAGAAACCCAGATGTGACCCTAGTCTCCCTCCTCATCAACCTCATTCTTCATGCCCACACAATTCTGAGATTCTGTCTCCTTAATTTAAATGTCAATCTCTCCTCCTCCCCATCCCCACTGCAGAATTTTCTTTCTTCCTTACCTGATCTCTCCACACTCTAATTAGAAATTTGTTCATAGTTTTACATTGATAACTGCATATATTTGTACTACATACATTATTCTAATGTAATTTTATGGTCCACAGCCAGGCACACAAGTGGAGTTTAGGTGAACTGTTAAAAAACGTTTCCAATTCAAATGTAAGAATGTTCTGCCCTATTACTCCTTCAGTGGCTCCCCAATTCCCCCATGACTCCTTGGCACATGTTAGGAGGAAGTACAGCCCCCTTTCTCTGGCTTCTACCCCACAATATGCCCTCTGCTTTACTCACATTGCATGTACTGTCATGATCACAATACAGCAAGCTATTTCATCTGTCCATGCTTTGTTCTTGCTGTAGCTTCAACTCCTTCCCTGCCTTAACGGTCCTTATCATCTTTCAGTATTAAACTTATGGGGGATTATCTCCTCTGCAGCCTCTCTTGATCTATGCACAATGCACATAAAAGTGTGTACTCCACCCTTTGGGTTCCTACTAACCTAGTCATACTCATACTCCTATTATTGCATCTGTGTTCCTTTATTCTATTTACTTGGTGTAGATGAAACACAGTAATCTTCTTTCAAGTAGATACTATTATTTTCTGCATTTAAACATGAGGAAATTGAGGGAAATTGAAAAGCTGTAGAAATTTTGGCCACTTGTTTTTGAGAACTTACAGTTGAGGATTTGGGTTAGATATATTTCAAAAAAAAAACACAGAAAGTCATGTATTTTTCTTATAACTAGGTTTTCCTTAAAATATTTCATTTACATTTAAAAACAATGACACAATACATTTTCCAAAAACTCTGCTTTGGTCAGGTAATTGTAACCTATGCTATGTGTATTAAGAACTAATCAAACTTCTCACTGGACCAGTATAAAGGAGTACTGATTCTTAGTATATTTTCAGAGACATGGTAGATGATCAGTAAATTGATGAGCTGGAAAGCAATTTATATGTCTATAAGCGTTGGTATATATACACACACATACACACTCATTTGTAAGATCTAGGTTACTATAATAGTAGTTTGCCTAAAGTAATAGGATAGATATACATAGATTTACATGTATTATTTCAGGCAAACCAGTAACCTGGACCTTATAAATGTATCTGTTTTATCAACTTTAATGTTCTGAAGTTTTTATAAGGAAAATTTCAAACATATACAAAAACAGAATGTAGCATAATTAACAATAGAAAGAGTAGTATAGTGAATTCACTTAGCTTTAATAATTATCATTAAATAGCCAATCTTCTTTTACTTACAGGTATATCCCTACTCTTCCCCCGATCAAGATTATTTAGAAACAACTGCCTGATATAAAACCATTTTATATGACACCATTCACTTTTAAACTCCTCAAGGATTAAAGTACTAATATAGAGTTTGCTACCCACATTTGACAGTACCAATATTTGACCTCAAAACATATCAAGCATGAAATTGAGATATGTGACATATAGTTGAAAGAATTTTGAATGTGATCCCTTTCAGTAAATAATAAGTTATCTATGTTAAAAACTCTGTTAAAATAGGGAAAGCTATACTAACAATTAAATAAATTCCAGCTAACAAAATTTCTGTTTCCTTTATTTTTTTTTCTTCTAACAAATAGTATTAACTTTTAGGTATACTCTTCTTATTCCTCACACATTTTCAATCATTACATCAAAATTTTACTAATAAAAATCTGATTTCAAGTTCCTTTTAGGATACAAATAGAAAAAACATTTTAAACAGAAATATAAACTTAAGCAACAAAATCATTTTCTAACCCCTAAAAAGTAAAGTAATAAAAAGGTCTATTAAATCACAGTCTAATTTGCAGATAAAAAAAAACAAATTCTAAACACATTCCAATAAATTTACATATATAGAAAAGTAGGAGAAATTTTGGCCTTCAAATCTAGCATGTGCTGTTTGAGAGGAGGAAGGTTGAATGGGAAATAGGTTGTAGACTCACAGAAAATACACAAAAACTCACCTTGTTGCTGCCTAGACTGTAGGATGGAAGGAGATCTTGTCGGCTGCCAGACAACTAAAGAAGACATAAAGAGGGGCATTAGTCCTTCACGCGTGGAAGTACATAAATCTACGATCCTGGACACACCAACTTTGAAAACCAAATTAACAGAATGTTAAAGCTGGATGGCAGTAGTGAGGTGGTCAAGACAAAAGTTGCAAATGAAACTAGACTGGTGGTCTTTGGGACACAGTGAGGCACAAATTTTATTTTAAATGAATTGGTTATCAACAAATTATAAGACGGGAGGTTTGTGTAAGATCAGATGTCCAGTTTACACTGAGGCAACCACTAATTGGGCCTAAGTAAGAGATATTTCATTTGTTTATCTCCTTCTATTTAAAGTAGGGTTGTCCAACCTTTTGGCTTCCCTGGGCCACACTGGAAGAAGAATTGTTTTGGGCCACACATAAAATACATTAACAATAGCTGATGAGCTAAAAAATAACCACACAAAAAAAAATCCCATAATGTTTTAAGAAAGTTTACAGATTGGTGTTGGGCTGCTTAGCCATCCTAGGCTGCAGGTTGGGCATGCCTGCTTTAACGCACACCAGGTTACTCGTTACCTTACCAGTGTCCTGCTTTTATAACCCCTTCTTCTGGTATTCATAAAAAATGTATACACACAAACTATTTTAAACTATAGAATTCTAAATACCAATCTTTGCATATATTAGTGTATTTCAAAATACCATTTTCTAAAGACATGAGAAGATATTTATGTTGAATTAAAGTGATATTTCTCAATGTCTGATAATGGTTTCAATCTTCCAGTCTCAGAGCACTAATGATGTCATTCAGTCACTCAGGGGCCACATGTGTCCTCCCAGTTTGACACCCTTCTTCCCTCTGACTATTGTCTCTCAAACACTAAGGTTAAGGGTCAGTTGCTCTTTGTTACAATACTTACACTGTGTTTTTCTTGGTGTAAAGTTCCAGACAAAGGTGTAGTATTTCTCATGACTACATTTTTATCAAAAGTAAGAAAAGGAGATAAATCACAGGGCCTCAAGCCTATTTCTTTTGGAAGAATTATGTGTATGCTTAATACACACACAAATTATATATCTATGTTTTTAAAAAAACAACAACAAATGTGAGACACTGTGATGAAACAAACCCTAACTTATTTTACATATTTATACTGCCCTGGATGGCCTATGAGCAATTGAGTTTGTAAACCTAGCCCAGACTTCTCAATTTAAAGTAATTAAGTTAAGCCCAGAAAATGCAAATGGCTTGCTAAGCACTTGGCTAGTTTTGTTTCAGTTCAACACTCACCGAACACCTACCGTCACTGTGCTAAGCACTGGTGATATAAAGATAAAGGAGAAACATTGCATGGGTACTGCAATGGGCACTCTTCCCCTAATATTAGTAAGGACACTGAAAGAGGTATGCATAGAGGCTAAGAGAATGGGAACACTTCAATCAGTTCAGACAAGGAAATGATATCCAAGAGGAGATTTAAAGGACAGAGAAGAACTATTCCAGGAAAGAGGAGAGAAAGGAGTACGCAAGCAGAGCCCAGCCAGAATGGGGATTCCACAGACTCACTCGGTTCACATTTGGAGAGCTAAGACTCCTCCTACTCAGTTTCCCTTTTCCTGTCAACTGTTCCTTCACTGCAACTTCCTGTCAGTCAAAAAACAGAGAGAAAATACATGTTAGAGACACACCTCCAAAGTAATACTATCAAAAGCAGGCCCTGAGCTACCATCTCTACACACACATTCCTAGTTCTTCAAATAATGGCTGTTACTTCACATGACGGAATGATCCGATTACAATCACTGTGGAATACTCAAGGTTAATTGTATAGCTGACAGATTACCTAGATCATTCTCTTCTTTATCTACTTTTGCAGCTGGCCAGAGGTCAGTCCCAGGAGAAAGATTGTAAAAATTAGACCATTCACGTTTATTTTTCGTTAGTATCTCAGCTTTAAGTGTCCCTATTGCTAGGTAAAATGAAGTTGAGAGGTTCTCTAAGGATTAGGTTTACTGCAGCATTTTTATTATCCTTTCTATTATCCCCACTTTAAGGCTGTAGCAGGATGATCCAGCTAAGCAAAGAAGGGCCCACTGTGACCCATTACTGCATATTTCTTCAGCAACATTATTGCCCAGTGTGAAGAAATTTTTTTAATAATTCTTTAGCCAGTAAGAGTTAAATATTTTCTTCCATTACTTTAGGGCAAGTAAGTACCATTTAGTGTCAGGGAAAAAGTAACTTTCCAAATGTAGCTTTTTTTATATCTTCAAAGATTTAACTGGCAAGTTTAAGATAAATTAATATGCTCCTCTTAAACAGACACTTCAAAAGTTTAGATGTAACAATACAGTGAATTGCAGAAAGTCAAACATAGAATCAGGTTGGGTTAGCACCACTGCTACCAGCTCTGCTGGCTGACCTGGCGAAGACGATCCAAAGTGAGAAGGTTCTCCACAGCCAGCACACTTCTGAGGTATTTTTCAATATATGCCTCTGAGTCAGGGGAAGCCGTGTTTTCAACATTAGCTGCCATTCTTGCTAATGTTTCTCGTTCCTCTACTCCCTGGGCATCCTGGAGAACGGAAAGTTGTATATTAAAATTAAGTACATTGCAGAAGAAAACATCATAAAAGCTTCTTGATCTATACATCTACACAAACACACACAGAGTGCTAAACTAACAAATGGGATCTATTCCAAAGTTCCATTTTCAAGTCAACTTCTGGAACTCAAAAGGCAGTTCCCACAGGAATCGTGGTATAAAGTGGCTGAAAGAGCACATTCTCAATAAAAGTGTTCTCTATTTACAGTGAAAACAAAAACATTACTGATTCAAAAGGATTTAGTGGGCTAGCTGGAAATATAACAATCACAGTACTTCAGGAATACATCTTGAGGGGCAAGAGAGAGAAATGAGGAGCTGGGGTGGCAGCTAGATAAGGGTGGGGACCAAACAACTACAGCAGGAGGTAGATAGATGTGCTTATGGAGACTAAGAGTGAAAAGAAGGGCCGAGTGTCAACACTGTCACCAAGAAGCCTACCACAGACTACATATTCGAAATGTGGTATTTTCGAAAACTGGTCTCCACCCTCAACTCTGGAGAGGCAGCGGCCTAAGGCACGAGGCCTATGAAGAAGAAGAGGATCTGAGCGAATTCTCACTCACTGTGCTTTCCAGCAGAGCACAAACCTGCTCCTCTGACAATGGCGGGCCATGCAGACAAATGAGACATTCACAAGCCAGAGGAGGACTTTGTTAATGTATTTAATAACTTGGTTCATAACAAATTACTCGTCACAGGGAAAATCATATACTTTGTTTACTTGTGAATTTGTTATAATAATGCCCAAAGCTACCATATATAGATCCACACGCCACTGAATCTTTTAAGATGCCATCAACTTTAAGAAAAAACATTATTTTATACACCTTTGAAGAGGGAAAAAAACCCTTCCAATTAATTTTAAGATATCATCAATTATAAGATACATTATAACTTCAAAAATACTTTTTAAAATTTACTTATTTATTTTTTTTTTGATAGAGAGAGAGAGAGAGAGAGAGAGAGAGAACTGAGCTGGGGGAACTCCCCAGTTCAGCATGGGCCGGGGCCGGGATTCGATCCTCAGTCCCCCGCGCTGCAAAGTGAGCGCTTAACTCACTGAGCCATCCCGGCTTCCCCACTTTTTAAAATTTAAATGAGCATTAGAACAGATAAAATACGGGAGAATTTGGAAGATGGCAAAACTTGTCTCCTATAGTAATGCATCTGAATGTTCCTGACTTCTGATAGAATACGTATTCTTTTTACCACTTACTCTTTCTACCCCTCTATACAGAATACTTTCGGGTGCCTGAAGGGAACAGACATCATGCTGATTTCTAAGCAAGGGAAACCTCAGTTTTAAAAAACATATATATCCATGTTACCCACACAATTATCAAGATGTAAAGCATTTCCATTACCTCAGGAAGTTCCTTTATGGGATTTACAGTCAGTCAACCCTTACCCTTCTTCAAGGCAAGATAATCTGACCACAGATTAGTTTCACTTGTTTCAGAATTTCAAATAAATGGAATCATGCTCTTTTATGTCTAGCTGCTTTCACTCAGCATAACGACTTCTCAAAGTCAGATAGTTCATTTCTTTAAATAACAGAGTAAAATTTCACAGTATGGATATACCACAATTTATCCATTCATCTGTTGATGGATGTTCGGGTGTTTCCAGTTTTAGGTTATTTTGAATGAAGTTGATATGCATATTCTTGGGCAAGTCTTTGTGTTCACTTCTCTTGGTTAAGGACTTGGAAGTAGAATTACTGGATCATGGGGTAGGTGTATATATTTTTAAAGTGGTTGGTATCATTTTAAAAAGCATTCTAGTTCTTTTTTAAAATGTCTCTTGTTACTCTCTGGCCGTGACCTTCTTTTTGCCACAAGTCCTCAAAGCTTCTATAATATGGAACACAAAAATCTTTGGGGGAATTCTTCATGATAAAACCTAGTTTCTTAAGGGGTCATTTTGCTTTTAAATAAAAAATAAATTAAATGGAGTCCTTACACTGTAAGATGTGAGCCTCACTTTTCCTTTCTCTCTACCGTCAGGATTTGATAATGTGAAAATAACACTTGCCAACTGTGATGTTTAGCTAATTACGAACCAGTAGCCCAATAACATGAAGCTCTATGTTTGTCTTTCAGCTGATTCCCCCACATTTCTTCCCTTTGAAACCCGTATCACCTGAGGAATAAAAGCACTTTTAAAGAGGGTAAGAAAACTACAAATGGGAGGAAAGGAGTCAGGATGGGGGTAAGGGGAGTGAGTGGTGGGGAATGAGATGAAGAGAACCAAGGACAAACTGAATGAAGATGGCTCACAGAGCTACTAGACACTGAATGCAGCTGTTTCTCAACTGCATTCAAACCATTTATCGAGTTAAGATCTGAAACAATTGGAAAAATATATAAAACATTCAGATACAGAGGATAAACAGTAAGTCTCTGGTCAAACATAATAATTATACAAAGTAATCTATTCTAGACTTGAGATTTTGCAGGCAGTTTAACTCTGAAAATAGACTTAACATTTGTTGAGCAGGCTCCAAATTAAATAGTTTAACAGTTAATATTTACTATGTAAGTGAAATACTTTGAAAATCAACGAAATAACTAGTTACTATTTGACCTTATTTGAGAGGAAAAACTGCGTTTGCAATACATGAAATCTAAAACAAAGCCTAAGTACTGCATAATATTTTTACTCTTCCAAAAATTGATCTCTGTATTAAAATATATATCATCAATCTATTGTTCAAATTCTCAATGGAATCAATCAACCAATACTGAGTCCTTAAATGATGAGAATGAGGCTGGTATTTACGGTGTAGTTACGGTTCACATCCCATTTCCACTCCTGAGGAAAGTACAGTCTGTACCTCCTCACTCACTCTCTGCTTCTGGATAGTGAGTATGGTAGAGGTACTGCTCTTCCGTCTCTTTTCAGAGTCCTTTTCTTAGACCCCCTAACTTCTCCTACTGCTGTAAGAAAGGCCTCCAATCACATCAGTGCCAGTGCCCAAGTAAATAAATCTAAATCAGGAAGTAGGTTGTAGAAAGCATGTATAATTTGCATATTCCAATAAGCTTCAGTCGGGGATATTGTAAGCTCCATTTGTTTAATTCCTATGAATATTTCACTTAGTTCATGAAGACAAATAATAATAATAAATAATAGTAACTATAATAATAACAGCCATTAAAATTTATAGTTTAGTACACAACAATCTATATATTGTTTCATTTAATCTTTTAAAAACAAACCTGTTCGGAAGGTATCACTAACCTCATCTGATTAATGAAAACATTTAGGCTCAGAGTAACCCACCCAAGTTCCCTTTGGTAACAAGTGAAAGAAACAAGATTTTTGTTTGACTCCAAAATGAAACTCTGAATCTCTATGCCATGCTATGTTGCCTCCCTTTGAGGCTTATAATATTGTTATCTTATGTCTTTTTAAAATTTTATTATTTATTATAGTTGACATACAGTATTAGATGACTTTCAGATGTACAATAGTGATCTGACACTTATATACCTCAGAATATGATCATCACAATAAGTCTAGTAACCATCTGTCACCATACAAAGTTATTATGGTATTACTGACTATATTCCCTATACTGAACATTACATCCTTGTGACGTCACTATTTTATAACTGGAAGTCTGTACCTTTTATTCCTCTTCACTTTCTCTTACTTTTCAAAAGAATGTACTTCTTTAACAAAATACTAAAAACAAAATCTTTAAGGTCACAAGTCCATTTGACTATGAATCAAGTTAAGATTATGGAATTCCTTTAAAAATCTATAACATTTCCCTAATTATACAATTCCATTTAATGCATATTCCTTGGGTAGGTGACTTTTCAGGGAGTTATATGCTTATTTTTAGTAAATTCAAATTTCCTATGATCTTTCACCTCTGGAATATTGGAGACAATCTCAAAAGTCACTCCACAGCCAGGAATAGAACTTCGAGGAGACATCTTTCTTAGGAGACTCTGAGCAAAACCCTAGAGAAAAACAAAGCAGAAGATATGGTTTCCCATCTTAAAAACTGAGTTGACATTAACAGAGAGAGAGCATAAAGACACTGCAGTCACTCTAACCAAAACGAAAGAGCATATTTCCTATATAAGGAATTTGAAATCCAAATCATTAAACTCCTCAACTTTATCATAGTGCACAAAACCAATTTTAGATACCTGTGTATGTAATACCCAATATATGACAAACACAGACCCTAAACTCTGGAAATTGATACTAGGCTCTGATTCAACTGATTAAAGGCTACAGAAACAAGGTCGTTGACTTCTACACAATAAAATGACCTTCTAACTAAGATCTAAGCAAGGACTGGTGACTTTTTTTTTCTTTTGCAGCACGATGGACATCTTGTACCATGAATATTGACAAGTTCGGGCATTAAATTCTTGACCAAAGCAGGATCGTTATGAAGAATGATTTAAGAGTGCATGGTCATTGTTTATGCTGACTGAGCTCTTTGCACAGTTAAGAACTGAACTGTTGAATTAATGCATAGATGACTCATTTGAAGATGCTGCTAAGACTGAACATCCTGTAGAGGTTGAAGAGAGCAGGGATGAGGGCAGAATACAATTGGTGAATAAAGATAAGAAGAAAAGAGAATATTAAACACTGAACCTTTCCCCCGATGCAAAAGAGAAGGAAATCTGTGAAAAGCCCCAAAGAAAATGGAAAAATCAAGCAATTTGATCTTAGAAATATATATTTTCAAAACCCTACTTAATGATAATTTCTTTCCTATTCAATAATCTTAATTTTCAAAAAGATTTTAGCCTCTTAGAATGCCTTTGCTCTCTCAGCACGAGCCTTGCAATGGGCATCACTGCCAGTTACACTGGCCAGACTGACGCTACAGCTTTTGTTAATGGGTGGCGCTGGGGGAAGTGTGGGTGCTGCTGCTTTCTTTTTGTTTTCCATTCATAAAATGACTGAAGCTGACCTGCGTGTATTAGGGCCATAAGGAAGTCCCCATTCTTGTTATAAAGAAGTCATTTTTAGGAATGAAATATCTGAAACTGGGACAGAAACTGCTGTGCCCTAAAATACTATCATTTCATTCAGTGTCAATTTGATACTGTCAAATCATGGCAACTAGGGGGGAAATGCGGCAACTCCTTGTCCCTACAATAAAAAATAGAAAGAAAAGAAAACAAACAAACAAACCCAGAAGAGACTTGGTAGCTCCACAATGCACCCTTTCTGTTAAAACTTCTATGGGGCTGGCACCAGGTCGGGCTCAGCGGTACTGGGTCAGGCTCAGTGCCTGGCAACCAGAATCTCTAGTTCTGAAATGACAAGCAACTCCTCAAAACATTGCCTGGGAGCAAGGTGTCTTTTTCAATCTTTTTCAGACTTCCGAGCAAAGGGAGACCGAGAGAAGAGTAAATGGGAGACACACCACATATATCTATGGCTAACCCGATGACCTGGATTTTATTGATGTTGGATTGCTAAGCGAAAGAGCTGCAATTTTAACAGCATTACCGCCAGTCTTCATTTCAAAGATGGATATCAGTGTGACATTTAGAACTAAAGATTAATTTTTAGGGGTGGAGATTATATCTAGGGCTCTGTCAACCATGACTGTGCTCTTTTAAATGACAAGATTTATTTTCATCTGTGCTGGTTTTAGTCAGTGTATTCAGAAGGCTTCCAAAAACTGAGCATGGACAGTTAAAAAGATTCCCTAGAATCAAAACCCATGAACAGAAATGGTTTCTACTAAACCCCATTATATGGCACAAGGTCCTTCAGAGTCCAGCTACAACTATGTTACCGGCCACAGCTTCGGTCTCTGCAGCACACCCTGTCATGCCAAGCTTCTCAAGGTCCCCACGTCTGTCACGTCCTTTACATCCTCACTACCTCTGCACATGTATCTATTTCCTCCTCTCCTTGTCTGCTTGCAAACAAGTGGCTCACAAGCGGCCCTGCTCTCTGACGCCTTCTGACGTCGTCCATCTGAGCTGTCCCTTGTCATGCCTGCAAGCACTGCGTTTCAGCTCTATTACAACTGTTTACACAGCTACATATGCCAATGGGCACAGGCTCTTTAAGGACTCAGGCTGTTTCTTACTCATCTTTTGACCCCAACATTTGACAGAGTACATGTTTCAAATTTATGAATCAGCGAATTAGCAGAGATGACCTAAAGGAAAGAAAGGTATGAACACGAAGGGTAAGAAGCACAAATAGCTAATCGCAGTGAACCGTACCCTGTAGGACCCAGATGAAAAGTTAGACAAAAATAATGAACTTGGCCTTGACAGGGCTCTGTGGCACCCAGGAGAATGGCTGTAATTTGTGACTATGCAGTGAGAAAGATTCAGTGTGACAACTGAATACTGTCAAGGAGGAAGTCAGGATGGCATGTTATGGGACCCAAGCAGGCACAACCATAGGACAGGAACAGTCACCTTGAAAAGAGCTCAGTGTTTCACAGAGCCTGCTGGGCTGGGACACAAGGCCAAAGCAATCCTTCCATAGCCCTGCCCACGTGTCGGACCTGAGGCTCAAGTCATTTCTTTAGCTAGGATTAATGACTCACCTGCCGACCGTGAACACTGACACAAATTCGTTTGCGTAATACTAGCTGCATGTAGGCTGGATGGCTGAGCTGGACCGTCACCCGCACAATCAGAAACAGTCGCTCATCCGCAGGTGTGCCTTTACTGAGCTGAGGACAACTGTGCACGGCAGAATCCCAAGAGGCTTCTGCTTTCACCTGCAGAGAAGACAGATGAACACACTTTTCCTTTTCCTCCTAAAAACAGTCTCACAAAGAGACAACTTGGCTTGGGCTGAAATGGTGCATGCTGGTCACAAATGCAGTTCTACCAGAACTGCCCTGAAAGACTGGAAAGGTTGTGGTCTCAAGCACCCTAGTCTGGGAAGTACAGAGCAGAATGTTTCTGGCTGGCTGGCATTTAATTTTATTCTGAAATAATGCTCAAACATCAAAAAAACAATTGCAAATTCACTACAATGAACTCCTGTATATGAGGGCTGTCCAGGAAATATCCAGCCATGTAACTGTTTTTGTTATATTGACAATGGCTAAACTTTTTCTGGACAGCCCACATATCTTTTATATAGAGTCATCAACTGTTAACATCTGCCACTTTTATTTTCCCTATCATTCTTACAACACATATACACACGGTATTTTTATTTTTGCTGATTTTCTTTGTTTGGCTGACTTGCTTTAGAGTAAGTTACAGATATGTAACGCTACATCCCTAAATACTTCAGCAAGTATCTTCCAAGAGTGAGGACATCCTCTTACTTAACCAATGAACAATTCTTGCATTCAGAAAATTTAACATCAATACAATACTATTAATATTATATAACAGAGAGTCCATAATCAATTTTTTAGTTGTTCTGACGCAGAATCATAAATTGCCTTTAGTGGTCATGGTCCCTTTAATCTACTTAATCTGGAATGGTTCCCCAGCCGTTATCACTCATGAACTGACTTTAAAGAAGGCTATAGGCCGTCTGTTGTACAAAGTACACCACAATTGGGTTTGTTTCATTGTTTCTCCACTGTTAGATTCAAGTTGTGCATCTTACTTAGGCATACCACTAAGTGATGATGTATCCTTCAAAGTGTCTTATCAGCTTTGCTTCCTTAAAATATTTTATAATTTTTCCAATATACTCGGAATTAAAAAATAAGACCTCATTAAATACCCATCACTCAAATTTAAATATTACCAAGACTTTGCCACACTGCTTCACATTCTTTTTTCCCCTTTTTAAAAAGTCTTTACTAAAAAATTTCAAAGTAAATCCCAAGCATGGTGTCATTTTCACCTATGCGCACTTCCCTGGAGAGGGAACCACTGTTGACCTAAACCATGACTACTAACAGAGAGAGCCTTTACCAGGAGAGGAAGTAAAACTAAACGATGAATGGATGTGATCTGAGGGTCCACTTCCTCTGGAAGTGGTTCCATTCTTTTTAAAAGTCACAATCTTTCTTGAGAAGTTAAGCATTGAAATCATGACCTTGCTGTTTCAAAAGGCTCATGGAAAGGTTAAATAAACTACTTTTCATCCAGGCCTCCCAAGTTATGCTTTATTTACCTCTCCATCATGCTGTTTTACAATCTGCAGTTCAAAGAACTCATCCTCTTCTTCCCCAGTGAGAGTAGCATCCCATCCACTGGCTTCTGGGTCATCAAGATTATCCTGAGAGCTGAAATCATCAGCTAAAAGCAAAGAAGTTCCACTAAATATGGAGATCATTTAAAAGGATAACCCCTACCAGTTAAATTTCAATGTGCTTAGTATTGAATTCTATGTCAAATTTCATTTGCTTTGGCTTAAAAATATTACATGACAGGGATGATGATCATTAAACAGTTCACAGATCTTAGAGCTGGAAAGTACCTCAAGAAATTATTTTTTACCTTACCCAATCTCCTACCTTTAGGCCTCATTTTACATGGAGGGCAATTTAAGCCAAGATACCCAAGAGGTTACTCAAGGTCAGCCATAAATGTTAATGATAGGATTGCAACCCAAATTATCTATCTAAAGAAACAAGAAGTGAGATTCCAATTATCTGACAGTTAAGTTCAGCAAAATAATCAGTTGGCTACATGAGCTAGAAACCCATGGCCCTTTGGTTATTCAGTTCCAAGCTGGACTCTCAACTTCTTATCTATCCTAAGCTTGTAAGTAGGCATCAAAAGCATCTTTTTTAACATGTGGGCTGGGAGGACCAAGAATGGTTGTAAGACTGCATAAGGCCCTGATAATGGCTAGAAATATTCACACTAACAGACCTACTTCCTTGTGTGCACACACACATGCACACACACATGCACACATACATGCACCCTTCACCTATCCCAGAACCCTACATAAAACTAGGCTAGAGTCATCCTCAGTCTCTAAAGCTCAAGAGAACAAGGTAGGAGACAGTGTAGTGACAGACAATACATTAAAACCCCATCAGGTGGACAGATGGTGCCTAAGTATTATATTATTTCCTAATTCTGTGTATATACAAAAATCTTCCATGTATCTAAATCAGCTAAGTGGCACAAGATGCTAAATACCTCACATATTACAACTCACATCCAGCTAGGTGGAAGAAAACCCCTGAGGCCATCCAATCTTACCCATTTAGGACAGTTAACTTTAATATATAGTTCTTCTGCAGATGTTTTAGGAATTGAACTGCTGACTTTTAACTTATTTTTAGCTCTTTAATCTGCCTTTTCATTTTTATTTTCCTTCCTCAGACAAAGTATATGTAAAATGCTGCCACTTCCAAACTATTTTACATGAGGGGAAGAAAGGTCAGGGGAAAAAAATGACACTTATTTTAAAAACAGGTGATGTATGCCCCAAGAAGTCACAGAAAAACTGATAAATGTATTAGTGCTAAGAAAACACTAGATAAAATAATACATGCTACATAAGCAATCACCACTTATTAGTCCTTTCCAGAGAGAAGTCTTTTCCTAAGAACTGAAGAAAACATTTTCAGTACAGGAAAACAACTACCATTCTAAACTGATGGAAGAACAAGCCATACACATAGCAGCATGGGTTGTAGAATAAAATGCAAAAAACACATCATGATGAAACATACCCATTACTGTTCTAAAAATATTATTTACAGGAAATTCATTGTTTGTCAAGTATCAGAGTCCTTAGGCACACATAAAATGGTTCCTAACGTTAGGCTTACAGAACTGCCTAAATGCATACTTTATCAGACTCTAAGTGTTATCTGGATACTAATTGGTCAGAGGAACAAAGCTTTAGAAAGCACCTCCTAACTTACCATTTAAGTCAAGGAATATAACAGGAATGTGTGTTTCCATTCCAGGAACTGGGGTCCTAAAACATAATAAACAAATAGCATCTCAAATAAAGCAGACTGTCTCAGCAGCATAGTATTCATGACACAGCCTTAATACATAGACAGAGCTATTATTACAGGTCAAGCCAATAATAACTCTGCTCTAGGGTTTGTTATAATTTCACATCAGAGATGCCAAAAAAAGTTGACTATAAGTGCTGCTTCTTTTCATTGGTGCACTCATGTATAAATATCATATGCCCTGAAACTACAACTCAGTCTTGTAAGATACATATACCTATTCATAAATGGGGCTCCCTTGCTTAAAGTTACTTTCTTATAAAATTATATACCTAAGGGCCTCATATGGCTTCATTTACTATTTTTAATTTCTATAAAGTGGCACAGAACATTTGCTGACAGCATAGTTTTAGCTAGTACCAAAACCAGAAACTCCTGGAGATGCAATTTTATGATGACCAAACAGTCCTTTAAGGGAATGACCCAAGTAATTAACATATTAACTATTTCTTTTTAATGCTAAGTGCACTGGTACTAAATATTGATTTAGATTCTCAGAAATCTTAATTGCTTGAGCCAATAACAATATTATTTAATAAAACACAGTTTTAGGCCACAGCTATTCCAACTCATGAAAATAATTTAACACTTCCTCTAATTCAAACAACTTTTCCCCCATATGCTATAATGAGTCTTCCTTTCGTTAAAACATAGGCAAACTTCATACAGAAAGCAGTGGGTCTGGTGAGCATTTAGGACTTCACGGCAGCATTCGTACCATTCTGCGGGGGCTCCTGGAATCCCACTGCCGGCAGATGGGACCATGACCGCATTCCTCTCCTCGGTTAGTGTCAACCTCATCTCTAGAAGTTGAGCTTCACGGTCAGCATCATCCTCTGTTTTATCTAGAATATCAGGAACGAGTATCAGATACAGATATCTCACTTGCTGTTAACACTTCTACCCTATGTAATGACAGGATTTGCCTATATTTCAGTTACTGGTCGATGAGCGTTCACTAAAATCTTATTACTTCCCTAATTAATGATTTAAAAAGAAGCACAAAAAAATTAACCATAAGCTAGAGGTCATCCTCAGTTCACAGAAAGCCTACAGTGGAAGAGCACATGAATGACTTCTAGAATCAGAGAATTCAAGTGCTTTCAGACAAGGAATCAAGAAATGTTAGCATCTTCCTTAACTTATTTTTAAGGAACGATGTTTACTTTGTGTACAGGGTTTTCTTTTTCTTTGCTGGGGGCTGGAGAGGATCACGGCAAAGACATCATTAACATTTGGATCAGAAATGTCTACCCTTATGGCTCCCCTGGGCCACACTGGAATTAGAACTGTCTTGGGCCACACATAACATATACTAACACTAATGATAGCCGATGAGCTAAAAAAATAAAATAAAATTTTAAAATTGCAAAAAAAATCTCATAATATTTTAAGAAAGTTTACGAATTTATGTTGAGCTGCATTCAAAGCTGTCTTGGGCCGCATGCAGCCCATCAGCTGCAGGGTGGACAAGCTTGATTTATTGATAAAGTGTTCTTTTGAAAGGATATGACACAAATAAGTGACTTCCTATGCTCTTGCCATCCCTGTTATTGATGTGTTCATCCAATTTTTAATTTATGTGGCTGCAAAGAGGGATTAATTATGCACTGATTGGGGGAAGAGGTAGTAGGGAGAGATAGTCAACTTGCTTTCCTACCATGTTTACTGACAAGCTTTTGAAGTTGTTGATCTAAGTACTCTTGACGTTTTGTTAATGCATTTAGCCATTTTCTACGTAGTCTCTCTAAATCCCGATCCTGGAAGAAGGCAAGGGAAGAGACAGTCAATATAATGACAAAACAGTATATCAGAAATGCATGCCCTATCTTACCTTACTCTAATATGGCTCAAAAATGTAAAGTATTATCCAGTAATGTCTTTATCACCACTACTAGTTGACTTCAACCATTATTCAGGACAGAAACTTCCAGAAATTAAAGCATTACTGTTCTAGAGTGGAAATGTTCCTAAAAGGGCATTCTCCAGAACCAGTTTTATTTCTATCAGCTCAAAGAGTAGAACTCCAAACATTATCAACTAAGATCTTCCATGAAGTCCCTTTGTTGAATAAAAATCACAAACACTACTCAATAATCTTCAAATGTATATCCCTAAAAAACATCATAAGAATTCTTCAAATTTCTTTAGTACAGCCTTCAAAATGTTTCATTATTTTCTGCAAACAGCATGCCAAGGCTTCTCCTGTTTGTTTTGGTGGGTTTGTTTTGGTGATGGGGGTTATTCTCAACAGATGAACAACTCTACCAGTCAACACCTGACTGTACCAATCTTACCTCATTTCCTTTTGTAATATAGTTACAAGACTGCGTATATCAGTGGAATGCTGCAGAAACGGTGGGTATCTGGGTTTCACTAAGGCACTTAACCAAATAGCTCATGACATTCTTGTGGACAAGATGGACAAATGTGCAATGAATCTACTTGAATAAAATCAGAAGTGACTGAAATAGCACATCCAAAGAACAGGGGTTAATGAAATAATGCCCGCTTAAAAGAAGTCTGTATTGTTGTGCCATAGGACTTTGTATTTAACCCTCTCTGATACAATATTTTTATCAGTGACTTAGAGGAAGGCAGACATTTTTATCAAATTAGAATGATGCAAAACCAGGCAAGTGACTACACTAGATGACATAATCAGGATCCAAAGAGCTCTGAGAGTCCTAACAAAACTAACAAGACAAAACTTAACAGACATAAACAAAATCTTGCAGATGAGAAAAACGGGTCAGGGAGTGGGGAGGATGGGGGGAACACAAAACCTGTATAACTTCATAAAATAGGGAAAAAAGACCTGGCTTAAAATAAAAAAATAACTAGGAGGTTTGACTAAAAATAAACTAGGAGGTTTATATAAAAATAACTAGGAGGTTTGGCTTGACTAAAGCGGTGAGAAAACTCTTGTAGGGAAAATAGAGGGTGACTCTACTCATGGACAGAAAAACAAGAGAATCTGAAGTAAAAGATCTGTAGGGGACCTGGATGTAGGGAAAGCTCCCAGTTGGAAAAGAATATCAGCCACAAATGATTTCATACAATAAATAGACTTTACTTTAGTCTAAGAAACACTAATTGTTCCCTACTCTATTTTAATTTGAGAAAAAGCAAGATCTGAATAAAAATTACTTGTGTAATTATTAAGTAACACTATAGCAAGACTCACAAATAGGTAATTTAGTACTTTAATGAAGTTTATGCGATCTAGCTAACAGGTGCTTCATTACCTGGTAGCTGTCCATGTCCTCCTCTTCTTCCTAAAAGAAAAAATGTATCATACAGAAATGAAACAATCATCCACGAATCAGACAATGCTTACCATCTGAATCTTTTCCCATACTTTTTATATTTCCTCCCTTCTAAGCTCATCCTCACTCTTGGTTTTCTAGTTTTCAAGAAGTTGGAGTAAAACTTTGAGCTTCTCATTGGAAAGTGAAGAACATTCATTTGACCTTTTCAGGAACCACTACAATACTTTCCGTGCTGGTTTAAAGTCCCACTCCGGAGGGAAATCAAACACCTGCTGGCAAACAGTCTTTACAAGCTAGC
Organism: Craseonycteris thonglongyai; assembly: GCA_004027555.1. Classification (NCBI taxonomy): domain Eukaryota; kingdom Metazoa; phylum Chordata; class Mammalia; order Chiroptera; family Craseonycteridae; genus Craseonycteris; species Craseonycteris thonglongyai. The sequence goes on along the minus strand of PVKE010014671.1, from coordinate 6,497 downwards.
AGGGGGTTTCTGCAGAGGGGTGGATGAGCTTAACACTAGTAGGCATTGAGGAGTTTCTGGAGGCTCAGCTGTTTTAACCCTCAGCTTACCATGTACCAGTGCACAACCACTAGTCTGGTACAGAGATCCCATACAAATGCCACAAAATAACAAACAAACAAAAAACTTCAAAGGAAGACAAAAGAAATACTGAAAGGATTGATCATGAAAGGCAGTTTTCTGACAAATTCTAAAAGACTCTTGTCTGGTTGGATGTTTCAATAAGAATGTGAACAGGAACTTACATGGAAGGTCTCATGGGTCTTGGGGGTTCTGAGAGCTCTAACTTTCACACATCCAATGCCAACAGACAATATACATTCTTCCATCAGTGGTAAAGTCCCAGATTCCTGCACAGATTTCACTTCCACTTGGACTCGCCGGGACTGCCCCTGTAACCACAATTTTAAGTTTCTTAAAAATCTGTTTTGATTTGTAAAAATTTGGTTTAGAGAGACCCCTACAGGCTGATGTTGGGAAAAGCATTTAACTTGAAAAGACTATCTCACTATATTTTATTAAAGTATTAAGCAGTAAACTACAAATTAAAAAACTAATCAGAAAAAATTGCCTTTTAGGAAAATATGAAAACCCAGAACAAATGTATGATTTAAGTATTTTTTTAATAAAAATAATCATTAATAGAAAACACTCTAACAAAAGAAACACAAATAGCTAAACCATTTAAAATGTTCTACTAATAATCAATCAAATAGATAAAAATTTAAATAAGCAGGATACATATTTATTTTTACTTACTATACTAGCAATTATCATTTAAAAAGGAAATTTCCAATGCTGCCCAAAGTTTATGAAACAGCAATAATTAATGCATTACTGTTAGGAATATAAACTGGTAAAGCTTTCTGCAGAGCAATTTGCCTTAAAAATTTATTTAATAAGTTTCCCTTGATCCAGCAACTTTCTAGAAATCTTATCTAAGTAAATAATCATTTATGTATATAAAGAATCTTAAAGCAATGTTAAGAATAAAAAGCTAGTTATGAATTATATGTATAATTATTGATAACTGCTTCAACTTTAGTATATATATATTACATAGTCAATAAAATATGGCTGTAGAAAAATATACATGATATTTTAAGGTAGAGCATGATGACAGATATTAACTATAATTTAAAAAAAAAGAGATTTCCAGCACATATAATATGATCTACTTAAAAAAATAAGCAATCAAAGTAGAAATACAAATGATTACTACTATCCTGGATTCACTGCTCTAATCCCAACATAAAATAATTTTAAACCAAGCTGCAAAATGAAGACTCAATTGGAGTCTTAAGCATATTTTTAGGATAAATACTGTGACTTTGTATATTTACAATGAAGTAATTTTTTTTTAAAGATTACTTTTATTGTCTTTGACAGAGAAGGGGGAGGGCCCAGAGCAGTCTCCATAGTTGTATGTCATCAGTTTTTGACATGGTTTCATTCCACACAGGTGGGCGGGGGCCGCACAGGGTGGGAACTGGGCTGGGGGCCTCCTGCATGGGAAGCACATCCCAGTGCAGCATATGGGTCCACACAGGCCAGTCCCAGGACTTGATCCTCAGGACCCTGGGGCTGCAAAGAGAGTGCTTAACCCACTGAACCATCCTGGCTTCCCCTATTCATTCATCTTTTGATGGACACTCAGGTTGTTTTCATATCTTGACTATCGTACAAAAGTTGCAATGAACGTATGATGTATATGTCTTTTTGAAGTAGTGTTTTGGGTTTCTTCTGATAAATATCCAGAAGTGGAATTACTAAAACCTAACATATCTTTAAACACTTTTAGTAAAGGTTGTCAAAAGTATGACAAATACTTAAATATTTAATTTACACTAAACCAAAGAAAATATCTGGTCTCACCTTCTAGGAGATAAATTTCTAAGGCATCCAAAGAAAATATACATAGTTTTAACAGATGTTCAGAAAACGATGTTCTTTACACCCTTGAGAACCCTATTTTATGCATGTATCTCATGCTATAATTTAAAATAATTTCCTTTTGCTTTTAGTTGCTTGATCATACATGAATGAATTTGTTAAAATTCATTTGCTAAGGTCAGAGAATAAGGACTTACCATCTTCCTTCTACTAAAACATTCAGAAACTTAAATATTTAAACAAACTTTCTTTTTCCTTTAATCTTTTCTCATATTTTGCTTTGAATTATTTCAACATTCATTTTCTAGAGCTATCTTAATATTTTACTACTGTTCTAAAGTATGGAAACTATAATAGGATACAATATTCCACTAAAGTATAGCAAAAAAGAGTATTTCTAAATCTACCACGTAAATTCTATTAAGATATTCTCTCTCATCTTTAGTTGGCAATACACTTTCCAGATTACAATCTACCTAGGGTTAAGTGATGATTCCCACATATTTCCCTCCTGTATTGATTTCTGGCAGATATCACATCTACCTAGCTACATTTATTTAATACCTCCTGTGGTATCATAAAAAGATATTTGGTCTTTGTCCTCAGTTCCTGGCAGACAGCTCCTAAATGTCTTGGAATTTCCTGAGTGATAAAAGTTATAGGTATATCTTAATTATGCGACTTTCAACTTGGCAACTCTTGGCAGGACTTCAGATAGCTTCACGAGGGAGCTGGTTATCGGAAAAACCAAGCCTTGATTAGAAGTTGGAACTGTCAGCCCCACGCCTCAGGAAGAGAGGAGTGAGGAGCTGGGGATGGATATCGCCAATGGCCAGGGTTGGCATCAATCATGCCTACGTATTGGAACATCCACAAAAAACTATAAATAGGTTTTAGAGAGCTTCCTGTTTGGTGAACAAATTAGTGCTGGGAGGGTGGCATAACCAAAGAGGACACGGAAGCTCCTCCCATACTTTGCCCCATGCATCTCTTCCATTTTGCTATTCCTAAATTGTATCCATTATAATAAACCAGTAACAGTGAATAAAAGGCCTTTCCAAGTTTTGTGAGTCATTCTAGCAAATTACTGAACCTGGGGAGGAGAGTTGTGGGAACCCCCGACTTAGTAGCCAAGTCAGACAGAAATGGGTAACCTAGGAATCCAATACTTGCAACTGGCATCTGAAGGGGGGCAGTCTTGTGCTTAAGTCTGAGCCCTTAACTCTGTGGAGTCTGATGTTAAGTCCAGGGGTTAGGGTGCAAACTGAATTGTAGGACATCAGATGGTGGCTTAAGGGAACCAGAGAATTGGTTGGTGTCAGAAAGAGAAAACCCTTTTCACCTCCCATGTACCCAGCTCTGTGCTTCATATACAGTATCTCCAATCTTCACACTAATCCTAAGAAGTTGGTACTATCATCACCTCCACTTTCTGAGAGGTTTCTGGGCCTGCTCACAGATGTACGGGTAGGCTAGAGCTGAACCCTAGTATGTCAGACTCTGGAGGCTTGTTCTTTCTACCACATCACAGTGTTTCTCCTTGTCTCTATAAACAGTCTAATGCTGCTTGATATATTTATTTTATTTCACTGAATTCTAAGTTGTTCTTTAACATCTATCTTTTTCTCACTTAAACCCAATAAAAGCTGGTTTAAAAATATTACAAATAGAAATATTTTTGAAAATGAAGGAAAACACACATGAAGAGATTATTTTAATATGGGACACGGACTTGTCCAGTGTATATTTCATTATCATTGACATTTCTGCTTTAAAAAATCTAATTATTACGCTTTATGGTGCCAAAGAACTTAATGTTCACATTCAAAATGACAACATTCACTATTTTATTACCTGCCGGAGTTGAAAGATTCCTCCTGTTGGAACATCCTTTGCAGAAATTACTTCTACAGGGCAGTATTCACCATTCTCATTCTGTTCCAAGATTTGAACCCAGAATTCCATTTTCCTAGTGACTTCACTCCATCTAGGAAATAGTTGAAGTTCTTGGAAAATCATACATTTCTATTTTAATACAGGCAGCTTAGGATCCTACATATGAGAATTAACAATGATATTGACCACCAAACTGAGTAACTCAGCAGAATGATCTGTAGTTCAATCAGTAATATACAGGTACATATTAGTAAATATAATTAAAAGCAAAGTTAAACAAACTTAGTATCAGAACTAGAAATGACCCTTTATGTCATTCAAGAAGGTATAATTACAAATCTATTTCAAAGTTATTAAGAATCTAAACATAGTAATTAGAGGTATAGAAGCAAAAATTGTATATGGAATCAGATGGACATGTAAACTTTACCTGTCCCGAAGACTACGTGTTTTTGCTTGGATAATCCCCAAATCCCACAGGGCTGGGTTTTTCCGAGGATCTGTCATCTTATGGCCATATATTTCAATTGCCAATGCCCCTTCTGAAAGGTGCTCAATAAAGTCTTCAGTGATGTTAACAGAAAACTCCTGAAAGAAAATAATTACAGAAGAGAAAATACTTTCTGGCTACCTTATGATTACTTATACCCAACATTACATACTTCATTATGAAGAAAATAGAATGTTTTAGTTATAAAACAGAACTGTCATACTATACTCATAATGAATACACAGATGGTCTAAGGTTCTTGTCTTTAAAAATAACTGTAACTCTAACTTTTAAAAAATGTTTCACCTTAAAAATTTATTGTGAAAGACCAGCATTTATTCTATTTTGTTAGCAATATTTTGTGAGCTACTTTTAAAAGTATAAATAATTATATTACGAATTACAATGATCTACAATATGTTAATAGAAGTTATTACATACAATAAGGTAGCAGTGTTGGAAAAGTAATTTTTCCCAGTTTTCAGGAAGCTATCTCCAATAATAGAGAAAGGAAATAAATAATAATCATCTGTGCAAAAAATATATATATATATATATCACCTAATTTTAAAAAATTCTCCAAATCTGTACATTTTGCCAGACAAATATAAGAGCATTTTGCAATAATCAGGATTAAGCTCTAAAACTATTTATTTTAAAAAGTGATAGACTCCACTCTCTCTTTCTCTCGATCTTTAACACACTAAAGATATTTCTATGTTTTAAATAGATTACAAAGAGACCTCTCTCTGGGGGGCGGGCGGGGAAGACAGAAAGAGAGAGAGATGGATCAACTGCGCTGCAGTAGAAAAAGAATCTAAACCCTGCTGATCCTGACTCTGCTGGTTAATAGCCCTGGGCAAACTGACCTCATTGAACTGGCTTCTGCTGCTGAAAAAAAGATGAAATAAAAGACTAACATAAAGTGCTTAGCAAGAGCATTAGGTGCTCAATCAAGTTAGTTATTGTCTCTTCCATCTTCACTTTTTCTAAAACATTAGTTTCTTAACTTTTTTAGATAACAATGTCTTCAGTAACCTAATTCAAAACCTGGATTCCTTTTGAAGCAGAGAGCACATATACTGGTACGTGTGTGTTTTTTCATAAAAGTTAGCTTTTGATTATGGAGGAATTAAATGCAGGGACACTTAAACTTAACTGTCCCCTTATCCCGGCTTTACTGAGATATAGCTCACATATAACATTATGTAAGCTAAAAGTATTCAATGTACGGTATTGATAACACTTTTTGTATTTTTGCTACAGTCCCACTCTAGGAAACTCTGGTCCAAGACATATATTGGTACCAAATTATTCAAAAAATAAGGCTCATTTTACTGTTTTGTTTTTACCTGAGTAATTAAGTGCTGACCAAGTCTGGCAAATAAACTTACATTGCAATGATCAAAGACAACCATGCACTGTGGTTCCTTGCTGACAGGAGAGGACGAAGTATCTACTTCAGGTGCAACAACTACTGGGTCCTGTTGATCCCAGAAGTTGTATTTGCAGAATACAAAGTGGCACAGATGCTGTGGCAACCCAGTGGCTTGGAGTATTTTAACCTGAAGGAAAAGAAAACCTCTGTTTTTAACTCAGAAAGTTCCAAGAAATATTTGAGTCAGAGATGTGGACTCTGGTCTTGACTGTGTTACTAACTGCTGGTTTATGTCAACCAAATCCCATTTACGCTGAGGTTGAGCTCTGCTTCTGTGAAATGATGAAAAACCACTGTCATATTTGGCAAGAGGATGACAGAGTAATAACAACCTTGACTATAAAGGTGGGTGTCTAGGGGAAGCCAGGATGGTTCAGTGGGTTTAAGCACTAACTTTGCAGCTCCAGGGACCGAGGATCGAATCCTAGCCCTGACCCAGGTGGACCCATATGCTGAACTGGGGAGTACCCCCAGTTCGGTTCTCACTGGGGTGAGACCCCGGCCCAGTTCCTGCCCTGTGCAGCCCCGCGCCCACCTGTGGGATGAAACTATGTGGAAAAACCAATGATGTGCAACTATGGAGACTGTTCTGGGCCCTCCCCCTTCTCTCTGTCTCTGTCTCTGTATCTCTCTCTCTCTCTCTGTCAAAAACAATAAAAATAAATCTTTAAAGGTGGGTGTCTTAAAGCATTTACAAGCTGATGAAGGACATTTAAATTCTAAGTTCTTCTACCATCATCA